>BNCP01000004.1:0-212500 GCA_019650235.1 Volvox reticuliferus
CAATTTACATTTCTTTTCTCTTACTGCGACCAGATCCTGCTTGTCAGCTGCCGTAGGTGTGCAATGCACGCAACGCACGGTGTGCACCGCACATTCACGGTGTAGATCGTACATTATGTAAAAGAGCAAAACGCGGTCCCTCACAGGACTAGGGACAATCCATTGTAGTCCTTTGGACATAACAAGTGTTAATCAATGAAAGATCTGTTCTTAATCAGGTGTGTCTTCATGGCGCTGGCATATAGCCAGTGAGGCGTGGCGGCAAAATCGCACAAGCGTCATGTTGATAAGAGCAGTCATTTCAGCATCAGCTCTAGGTATATATTTATTAGTGCGGTCCTGCAGTAGTCAACACCGAAGATATTCAGAACTACGCAAGGCCCTGGGTTGTGCTCTCACGGATATCTCACAGAATCGCCAATGGGATGTTAACGCTGCCTGCATCCTTCTGAGCGGGGGACTTGATAGCGCAATCGTTGCGGAAGTGGGCGGCAAACAGCTGGGACTAAAGACCGCACTTACCGTTACTTGCTCGGATGGTGAGAGGTAGTGGCCTACAAAGCGTGCTTGCACCCCCTTGTCTTATGTCGTCCTTCACGGTTTAAGTTTATTCACGCCCTTGCGCCTTTACTACATGGAATGAACATAAACCTCGACATATGGAAACGTGTCTTGGTTACCGTCGGAGAAGGCAACAGCAACCCGCCCTTCGGGGTTCCCAGCTCTTATGTGATGCACATGCCAAATTCTATTGGGACTGGGACGATAATTTGCCTGACCACATGCGCACAAGGAACTTATTGCGGAACTGGGTCACAACGGAAAGTGGGTTTTGGCATCTGGCAAAGACCCATCTCAGAGGACAAAGACCGCTCCTGAGGATGCCACCACAGTCGCGGCTAGACACTTTTTGACGATTTTTCCGCAGATGCCACCGACCTTCCGTACGCGGCTGCTTCAGCGGCCGCCGCAGGCCTGGAGCACATCGTTATACGAATACCGCTGGACGAGCTGCTGCGGCGGTACCTTCCATCCGTCGTACGTACCATCCAGAGCTTCGACCCAATGTCTCTACGGAATGACATTGCAAGTGGGTTGCATGAGACGGCAATACCGTTCATACTCCCCCGTCGCAGAACCATCCTCAGGTTTAGATTGCATCTTGGGAGCTCATTCGCAGTTACTCATAAGGCATTACAGAACGGACAGCCATTACGCAAAAGAGATTCAGAAGTCAGTCCAGCAACAGGGGGACGATGTGACGCTTCAAAGATGTGGTTGTGTGATGTTCCAATGCCGCTTTTTCATAATGTCGGCAATAGTAGTAGTGCTCAATAAGTACCTCACATGATCGACATCATGTTCATCGTCGCTCGTTTGCCGCAGTTTCCTGTGTGCTCCACGAGGCCGCCGCCAGGGGCTTCCACTGTGCCGCCACTGGAGATGGCGCAGACGAGCTTCTGGGTGGATATGGCTTCACACACGGCCTTGAACCCGCAGCCTGGGCGGCACATCGGGCCCATATGGCGCGTGTAATGGAGTTCGGCAGCGCACGGCTGGGGAAGCACTTGGGCATTTTCGTCGCGTCGCCCTTCACACATCCAGCGGTGAAGGAGACGGCGCTGCGGCTGCGCAAGGATGATTGCGTGCAGGTTGACGGGTTTGCCGGCGTGGACGGGAGGAGATCAGCAGGCGCCTCTGGGACCCGAGAACCGCGGCGGCTGGAAGCATGCTTGTATCAGGCCGAAAGTCCCAGTTATGTGCTCCTGTCACTTCAAAACATGTGACTAAGGAGGAGAAGAGGTACATGATTTTTCGCTGTACCTCTTCTTCTTCTTCTTCTCCTGAGTCACATGTTTTGAAGTCAACGTTTTTCTTAACACGCGTCTCTCCGTGCCGCACGCATGCGCTGCCCCGCCCTACATCCCCCCCCCTGGTGCTCAGTTCGCTACGTCTATTGCTTCCTTCTTTCCGTCCGTCATTCATCCGTTGTTTCCCTAAAACCCTAGTAGCAGTGCAATGGCGTGGCGATGGGCAAGATGGTGTTGCGGAAACTGTTCCCGAAGGTGACCTCGGCCATGCGGCGCAAGGATCCCATCGAGGTGCGGAATGCGGCATGGTGTGAACGACCCGCCACGTGGGCCATCCTTCTGGTAATACCCTGTAAGCCGGTGTCGCAACCACGCGAACGCATGGCTGTTTGGCCGCTGCTGCCTTCACAGGATGTGCATCACGACACGCGCTTCTCTTCAAGACAAAAGACGTCGGGCTGTTTGCCGGGTCTTTTTCAGTTCCGACGGACGACTATAAAGAACTGAGAAGGATTCCAACCAACCATTTGTTAAACAGCCCGATGTCATATATGTCCAGAATAGGTGCGCTCTTCGCGAATGCTCGAATGCTCGCCTTCTGATGAAAGCTCCAAAACCACCCAAACCCCAAACCCCATATTTACCCGCCCGCCTGCCTGGTTGCACAGGTGGGGTGCGGCACCACGGCCCTGTCGAAGCCCGGTTACTTTGGCAGTCTCATTCCAGATGCACAGTTTGCGTCCGAGAAAACCTACGTGGCGGAGCACCACGGCGTGGAGATCCGCGACAAAGAGCACCTGTACTATTACCGGGTGTTCAGGTCCGCCGTTGGTGGCGGCGGTGGCGGGGGGGGGAAAGGCGAACAGACGAGACCCGGTACTCCTGTTGAGGAGTAATAAACTACTATCACCATGAACTACTAGCACCATGATGAAAACATTAAAGTAGTAAAAATTGGATTCTGGCACCAGTATTGGCCAGGCGGCCTTCGGGAGGGGGAGTTTGATGACGTTCTGCGGAAGTTTTGAGGTGGATTTCTGCATGGGTCTGATTTTGAGGTTTGCCGGAAATATAGCGTACGAAATCGGATGTCGCTCTGTACGACACACAGGGCTTACTTATTTCAGGTGATATCAGCCTTACCTCTACAGTATACCATACTTGAGCCTAGATGCTGAAGAGAAATGAGTTCACATTTCCCGAATCGGTGATCAATACGAGCCTGCGTGAAGGGTTTCGGAGCCAAGGTCCAGGTCCCCGAATCTGTTCTTTATCCAAATCTCCTGATTTTCATAACGGGACATGCCTGGTTACCTGCCTGCTCGCTTGCGGTCCCTCCACAGGGAGACTTTTCCCAATGGTGTTGTCCCCGGCAAGCCCCGCCATGGAAGCGATCCCTGCCCCAAATGCGGGTAAGCTGTTTCCGCACCTCGTGCGTCACGGCGCATAGGCTCCTTGTGCCATGTCTTAACCGGCGCCATGGAACCCGTTTTCAACCGGCAGCTTGGGTATGCGCATTCAGGTTGTGGTGCGCGGCTGTCATGTGCGCGCTGCGTGTGGCCCTTCCAAGCACCGCCGTCACATTCATCGTAGCAGTTATGAAAAGCTGTCTCCGCCCCTTTTTTAATTGATGGGCGCAGGTACCAGTTGTCGGACCGCTTCCAGACGTTTTGCGTGACCTGTGGCCACTACGACCCCAATATGCGCATGCGCCACGACAGCTGATGCTATAGCCGCAGCCGCAGCCGGTGCAATCGCTCAGTTCGCGTCTGTGGCGAAGTTAGTTGTGGCATTCGCAGGCAGGATTGTTATGGGGCTGGTGCTGCGATGTTGAGCTGGTGCCTAGGGGGCCGTATATATCGCAGCCCACGTGCAGTGCGGGAAGAGGGGAGAAGTATAATCTTCTACGCAATTGTAACCTCACTTTTAAAAGATTAGCGCTTATGTTAATCTTCGGTGTTAACTTGCACGCGAGCGTGGCGTGTGCATTGATTTCTGTGCACCTCTTTCATTTGGGAGCGAAAGGGCGAGGTGTGTTATGCCGCGCAGCCTTCCAACCCACTACAGCATCCGTCCACTGCCATACATGGTTAGCTGCATCATGCTGTATGTCCATGTTAGGGATAACATACGTGGAAGACGCATAGGTATATCTGAGCTACAGGTATGGAAGCCGTCATGGGGACGCTTCCGGAATCAGCATCAGTGATGGATGCCTCTTAAGATGGAATCTAAAAAACACGATTTTCGGCACTTGAACCGCCCTTGAGTGGGGTAACAGCGATCCTCCGTCCAGACGGCATCCGTTCACTTACGCCAAGCTCGCCAGGTTGCGATGGTCAGGGAAGTCAGGGAAGTCAGGGACGGTCTAAGGGTTGGGCAGGTCCGCAAGGTCCGCACGATGTGAGGGTCAAGTGGTATCTTGCCCATGAAGGTCACGTCTAAAGTTGGCGGGGTGAATTCTCATATGGTGGCGTTGACCTTAACAACGCCTTGGCTTCAACCTCTCCCAGTCCCAACCCCCGGCAACGCCTCATCCTTATGTTTCCCCAGCGCATGAAATCCGTAGATGAGCATAAACCAATCAAAGTTCAAATGTACCAAGAAGCAAATTCCTATAAAGTCATAACCCCTCTCATAGCCAAGGTTATGTCCGTAGGGTCAACGCAGGTGGTAGATGAAAAGCAGCTAACAAATCTACTGTCTGAGACCTTCGGTGAATGAAGAGCATTCTAATGCACATGGTTCGAATGAGGTGGAATCAGCTAGGAACGAAGGGTCTGAGGCAAAACGGCCAGGAGCGCAGCACGTCCGAGTAGCACTATAAAATTTGGAGTAAAGAAAGGTAACATAACATTGTAAAAGCATAGCGTTTGTCCACATCGGTCGCAAATGTGGTCGTCGAGGCAGTTGGCACAACGAACTCACTTGCGTTCGGCTTGTAAGCACATGCACATAACCCATTTGCTTATCCTTAAAGGCAATAGTCGCGTAAAACGATGTTGTAAAGGTTTTTACTTGGTCGCTTGTGGGCCCACACGCTTTCGCGCTCAGTTCAATTCGGCTTGCCCGTACCCCCGTCAAGACCCATGATGCAATAACAAGTTATCATTAAGTTATGTCGTGGTTAGATGGTACTTTACAATGCATAGGCTGACTTCAATAGTCCTAGCTTGGGCACCATTAGCCTGCCACAAGCGTGTAATTCAATAAAAGCGGTGGGCTTTCTGGATTTCAAGGGGGTCATGAGTGTAAGAACGGATTTGCTGTTTTTATGTGTATGTTGTCCTACACGTAGGTAATCGAATGCGCACACGCAGGGTTCCGAGAATGACGTTGTATTTGCAAGGCTTAAATCGCTGCAAGATACCATAAAAGGCCTAAAACCTGGTATGTCATGACTTGCTCAAAGAGCACGAGTCGGCGATTCCCTAGCTAGCGACCTGTCGAATTTGATGCAGGTAAAAGCGATGCGACGGTTCTGGCTGTGGTTCAGGAGGTTCTCGGGTTCTTGGCCGCTTGCTCTGCGCAGGAAGTGGTAGGTCATAGGTACCTGCTGGGGTTGATGTCGCATGTCCGTTCACGGCAGTGTTACTACTCCGGCGCAGGTCACTGTTGCCATTAAAGTTCTTGAAGATGGGATTGTGCTGAGCCCACAGGCTGGCACAATTCTGCGCCTCGAGGTATGCGGTTCACGTGAAAGGACAGTGGCAAGGAAGTGCCAGGGGTTGTCTCACGTGCACCCCGCCCGGCAGGCAGACCCTATCCAATGACCTGCAGTCCAGAATCATTCGGCTACTTGGTCACAACCACATCCGTTGTAGATCAAAGCAATAGCGATGCAAGGCCCAGGTTCCGAGTTTGCCGAGTTCGACACACAACCCTTGGCCATATGTGTCGGTCTGGCGCATATACGACTTCCCACTCCCCTTGCACTGCCCACACCCCTTGTAATCCAGGGAGGTCTCAAACAGGTCGTCAAGCATCTAAAGGCGGCCATTGGACTGCCGGCAGTCGCGGGTCCTTGCGCTCGCATCCTGGCTGTTGCAGCCGCTACTAGCACCGTTACACAGCAGGCACTGGCAAAAGAAAAGGTACAACAACATAAATGGATCAGGATAATGGAAGAGTAGACACATGCAATTTCTCTTTGCGGGGCAATAGTCTTTTACCGCTTTCCCCGTCCCTCACTCGCACACATGCACATACACAGAAAGATTTCGTTTCATATAACGCGCTGCTGTAATTCTTGCGGAGCTGTAAGGCCTTGAAAATTGTAAAAAAAATGCAAGCAGGAAACTGCAAGACAGGGCGAGGCTGTCCGGCAGCTTGTACCTATCCCTGGTTTGCCTGTTCGTATACGACAATGTGATGAATGCGTTACCGGTATTGGGCAGCAGTTGCTCTGCTGTTTTAGTTTGAACTAGCTTAGATTTGCTCTCCCCTGCTGTTTGATATTCTTTTGGCATGTGACACATCTATATCTTGCGACCTGTGCGTGTGGATTTGTTTCTGTCTGTCGTCTGATTACCTTCCCGTTCCGTACGCTTTTCCAGGGGCTGGGTCTGCTGATGCTCAACGCCTGTGCTCTTCACGTGAAGGACCCGGCCATCGCAGGGCCCACCTGCGAGGCCCTGGCACACATTGCGCGAACTCCAAAGGTGAGCCCTGGTTAACGAAACTCTGTTGTCCATGGCGGGAAATTGCGCATCAGACGATGCGTTGTTAGACCCCAACTGGGTCTCGTAAAGAAAAGCGGCACACCGGCCTTGCTAGGAGCCCTGGGCCGCCATCTGGTCGTATGGGAAGGAGGAACCAAATTACACGCCCGTAAGTGTAATTACAAGGGCACATCGACCGGGGGAGCAGGGGCTGGCGGGCCGAACATCGCTTCATTCTCGGATATCTGAACGCGGGCATCCTAGGGTGACCCCGCGGTGTAGGCGCAGGTGCGGGCGGGGACGCGGGATGGAGCAGGTGGAGCAAAACAGATAAATACCAACTCGGAGGCTTAATCCGTGAAAATGGCCTGGGATTGTCCGCAGTGCTTTTGTGGCTTCCTGGGTTAGCATTGCAGACGGCGTAGTAGACGCATGATGCATCCAGTCAGGTGTTTTTAGTCTGGAACCGCACGTACGCATTCACCATGCACGTCCCTTCACGGCGCCGTCAAGCATGACCTGAATGCTTTCTTTTCCCTCCATGCGTATTTGCAGGGCGCAATGCAGTTAGAGTGCGACAGCTTACTTCCCGTGATGCAGGAGATGCTCGTCTCATACCTGGGCAATTGGCCCATCTTTGTAAGTACGGCGTGGACCAGACCGCTGGAGGAGGGTGGTGAATATGAATGTGAATACAAAGAAGCTAACAAGCTAAGCACCTGAGAGGAATTGGGATGGGAAGTGAGAAGAGAGAAGAGAGAAGAGGAGGCCTGGGCCCGTCCTCTTCGGCTACTGTTCGCATTAACAACGAGGATCATACCCTGCATACCCTGCATACCCTGCACTATACCCCACGGCCACGGCCCTCACCGTTTCAAACTCATTCGCACAGGGCTGGGTACTGAAGCTAATGAAGAATATGGCGAAGCACGAGTACTTGCAGTCTGGCAATACCACCTTTGGAGTTGGTTCCGCCAATGCCCCTGCTGCATCCCGGGCAGTCCCGGGGTTCTTGACTTGCACGGGAGAGGGTGTGCGGTTGCTGCTTGGAGTGGCGCGGGTGCTGGCGCGGATCCCGGAGCAGCGTAAATTGTTAAAGGTGCGTGACTGGGGGATTACCCTTAAGGTGGGATAAATGACGACGGAGCGCTGAAAGTGTTCAAGGTGCCGGCCATGGCATTTGCTGCAAGTGAGACTGCGCCCGCGCATTGTAGCCGCCTGCGCTTCATTGCCCCAGTCTGCAACCAACGCCGGGAGGGTCAGGCTCAGGTCTTCCATGCCTCGCTATGTGTGACTAGGATCACAGCACCAGGAGAAGCTTTCGAAGCTTCCTTTTATCCTGGTACATAGGGTACATAGGCTTATTATTAGTCCATGACCTTTCCGTTAAAATCCCCTGCTCCAACACCTTCCGCTAAAACGTACAGAAGCAGGGGGTTGCTACTGCGCATCACGTGTGCAGAGAGGGAGGGGTTGGGACAGGGGCCTTCGATGGGAAGGACGTGGAGTAAGGTTTTTCACTCAGCTGCGGTTGAGGTGGTGGTGGTGGTGGTGGTGGGGAATAGAAAGGCTTGGAGCTGCTCTACTCTGCCCTGCTTTGCGTTGCTTCATTGCGCGTCAGAGAACAACCGTCCTCTGACGCGGTCTCAGAGTTGGACCTCCTGAAGAACGTGTCCAATGGCCGTTCATTTCGCTGCGCTTCACTCGGTGATGTACTTGAACCCGCAGCGAGTGAGCCGGACGCTGTGGTTGCTTTGCCCTCACGTGCTTACGCCGCTGCCGTCCCTGGAGCCGATGGTGCCGCTGCCGTCCAAAGACGCCACCCACCTGACAATTCCATCAGGTGAGTTCTGGACTGCCGAATACAGTAATAGCCAGCGGAACAGCTAGTTTTACTTATGGATCATAGCGAACCGCTGTCACCTCATTGCGCTTCTCTTATACAGAGATACAGGTACAACGTGTCCGCAAAAAGCGTGTGTTTGGGGGTTCTCTCGCCCGCCAAGTGAGTTTGCAGTTCTCGGTCTGCACACCTGGGACTTAATGGGGGACTCAGTGGAACGTACAACGGAAAACGAGCGAGCTGGGCCGGGCCGAGCCAAGCCATGCCAAGCTAGGCCGGGCCAAGCCAACCCATGCCAAGCTAGGCCGAGCCGAGCCGGCAATGTGCGCCATGTTGGTACTCTCCCCCCTCTCATACGCAGCGGCAGAGACGGATTCCCAGCGGCACCAGGAGCTTTTTCCGGAGGAGTATCCTTGGCAGCAGCTACCGCTGCCGCAGACATACCAGTTGCAGCAGCAGCAATCGGGCAGTGTGGCGAGCGGGGGCTGGCAGGGTGCGCCGGTATCCGGGTCCTTCACGGTGGGTCATGCAGATAAGGAAACGGGTGGTGGTGGTGGTGGTGATAGTGTTTAGATAGCACCTATGAAGAGCGCTGAGGCGGAGACGATAAGATTCTCACGAGACGCGCTGCTTGACGTCTCCTATCATTTCATCACAAGCCCTTTTGATGGGTCGTAAATTTATTGTGTCCACTTGTGTTATCTTGGCCATCTTTATCTTACTAGCTTCCCGCCGTGCAGATACGGCCCACGGGTTCCCTGCCGGCACGGCCCCCCTCGGCGCGACATACGAGTCGCTCCATGGCGACTGCCAACGGCCAGGGCGGCTGCGGGCAAGCGGACGTGGGGCCGAGCGGCGGCCAGGGGTTGGGGCACACATCTGAGCCCTTTCACGGCTATGGCACCAGCTTGGACTGCGAGATGATGGTGGGTCGGTGGGTGGGACGCGTTGCGGGTTGCCTCAATGTCTCGAAGATGAATAGCGTTGGCGTGATCCTTTCCTGGCCTTGAAAACTGGCGAATGAACCCTTTTTGTTTATTCGCGTCCTACGCTGCGTGGTGGTGCCTGCGTTACGTTTTCATAACGGATTGGATTTGGATTTGACATTTCTAAAAATATGCATCTGTCCGTTTGTTTGATTTCCGACAGCTACATGACCTGCAGCGCATTGCCAATCCGCGCGGTCTTATAAACCGGATAGTCTACGTGAACGCGAGCGCCGGCCAGCAAGTGGGCGGTTCACCGATGCCGCCCTTCGGTGGGCGGGAGTCTCAACCGCTGCAGCCAACGCCGCGGTCGGCGTTGCAAGGACCGGGTAAGCGGGGACATGATGTACGGGGATATGATGGAGCAATGAACAATGAGAAAGCGAGAGGGTCACCGGCGATATCGACAGCCCCGCCGGATATGGATCCAGAATGTTTGAGAGAAAAGCTAGCAAGGGGAGGAAAGCTAGCATGGGGAGGAAAGCTAGCAAGGGGAGGAAAGCTAGCATGGGGAGGAAAGCTAGCAAGGGGAGGAAAGCTAGCAAGGGGAGGAAAGCTAGCAAGGGGAGGAAAGCTAGCAAGGGGAGGAAAGCTAGCAAGGGGAGGAAAGCTAGCAAGGGGAGGAAAGCTAGCAAGGGGAGGAAAGCTAGCAAGGGGAGGAAAGCTAGCAAGGGGAGGAAAGCTAGCAAGGGGAGGAAAGCTAGCAAGGGGAGGAAAGCTAGCAAGGGGAGGAAAGCTAGCAAGGGGAGGAAAGCTAGCAAGGGGAGGAAAGCTAGCAAGGGGAGGAAAGCTAGCAAGGGGAGGAAAGCTACCGAATACTTGCTGCATTGGCCGCGTAGAAAGGACTACGCTAAAAGAGGAAAGAATTGTAAGAACAAAAGAAGCTAAGCTTTCTGGAATATCAGGCTCAGTATTCGTGGCGCGCGTTTTGGGCCTCGGCTCGGCACTGATCGCCAAGCTTTCGTGTGTGCCGTCTTTAGAGACGCCTTTGGAGATCACTTGCCAGTTCGTTCAGGTGGTTTTCTGACGCATGTCATCATCGGCACATCTGCCCCAGAATCCGCGGATCTGCACCGTAATCCGAATTCCAGGTCTTTGGTTGAAAAAAGCAGTGTCTTGGACTGCAGATCAAGCCGCGTGGCTGGCGGAGACGGCTGCTCGCGGCGTCGATGGACGCACTGCGTCGGGGACCTTTCCGGAGTTGGCGCGTCTAACCCTCTTGGAAACAGGTGCCCGTTTGGCTGTGATCAGAGTCCCCCGATCTAGTTTCGGTGGGGTGAGGTGGGGTGGGGTGGGGTGGGGTGGGGTGGGGTGGGGTGGGATATCATCCCATCATAGCAATCCCAGATTATCAAGTCCTGGTTCTGAAGTCGATCTTAAGTCATAATTTTTTTAATTACTATGTCATTACTATGTCATTCCTCGAATCATATTAATTATCTCGGCATGTGTTCAAATGCATGAAGTCGTCTCGGCATGTGTTTACAGGTGACGGTGCGAATGGGGCTCAAGGAACTCTGGCCTCCCGAGCGGTGTCATCCCCAGATTTGGACCCCTTTCACCTCCCCAATATCAATGGTGAGCCATGGCCACGTGGGGGCGACGGCGGCGGCAGCGGCGGGCTGCAGGCGATGCTGCGGAGCAGCGCCCGCTTTGCGCCGGCGGGAGGTCTGTCTGGTGCAGCCGGCGGCGGCACCGCTCGCCCGTCTTCGCCATCGCCACCGCAGCTTTCTTTCCACTCTAACTTTGAGAGCGGAAACCTCCGCTGTGCAGCGCAGGTATGATCCCGATTCCTATCACTTTTCCGCATCCGTTTATCCGCAGCTGGAAAACACGGAGCCGGTGGCATCCACTCGGCATCTGCACCGTTGATGCTACAGTCAGCCGTCATTTGCGGCCTTTCATAGTTTTTTCCGATCCACAGCGCATGGAGTATGGTTTCACGGCATCCCCCCATGAACGTGCACCTCACTCCAATGGCTATGGCTGTATGGCTATGCCCGCTGCCGTACAGGTGGGCCCACGTGAGTACGACTTGTTCCTCGCGCCCGACCTTAATGACCGGTCGGAGGGTGGTAACTTGTGCCAATGGTTTTACTTTGGCGTGACGGTACCTTCTGGGGCCTGCAGCAGCTCGGGGTGGCCGCAGCAGGGTCAAGTCTGTCGGGCCGGCGGCGGCGGCGGCGGTGCCGCCGCCTCCGCCACAGAGCTGATCGCCCCGCTCGACGCCACCACCGCCGCTGCTGCGATCAGCGGCATCGGGGCCGGCGGCGGCAGTGGTAACAGCAATGGGACAACGACGGCCGGGACGGGGTTGGGCCTGGGGCCCGGCATCAAGATGAACATCGTCAACCTGCGGAAAAAGGAGTCACTGTTCAGTGCGGGGAAGAGGCCGGTGATTTGTCTGGCTCGGCCAGCGGACGGCGAGGGGTCCACAACGACAGTCGCTGCCCGGGGGCGGCCCGGCTCCGCGCCGTCGCCGTCGACCGACCCAGGGGTATGGTTCCGGGCCGGCAGCCACATCAGCTACTACCCGTCGCCGTACAGGGGCCGGCCAACCATCGCAGGGGAGGGCGCCGCGTCACGAAAAGGGAAAAAGGTACGGGTGTTTGGAAATTTAAACAACGTGGAGATAGATGGCTTTTGATTTCAATTTGCTTCATATCGGGTTCGCGTGCGTCGTGTTGGATGAATGTCCTTTTAGCTGCCTAGGTGGGTGAATGGGATGCTTGTAGCGGGCGCGGTTATGTTAGCGCAATAAATATTGGTGGTGCACCTGGCGCGTTGCTGCCTGAATAAGCCATCGGAAAGTCATTGGAAGTTGGCAAATAGACGGGGGTACATTGAAAACGCTGCAAGGATCGTAATTCTCCACCCCTCACCCGCGCGATGTGTGCCCTTTGTGCAGCCCTCCGCCGCCGCCACAGCGGCGGCTGCAGCATCCGGTCCCGGTGCCGCCGGCAACGGCGTTTTGGGCGGGGGCGGCAGCGGCGCTGCTGCGACGCAGCCATCTGGGAAAAGGACCAAGGGCCGGGGCAAAGCAAATGCCGCAGCCGATGGAGCCGATGGTGATGGCGGCTCTGGCGCCAGCGTAACCGCTATCGGTCCAGGCCTGTATTGCGCCAGCTTCACGCTTCATTTTCCTGTGCCAGGGACGTACTATGTTGCCAGCTGCTATCCGTACACGTATACAGACTTGCAGGTTCGTATTCAATGTCCTGTGTGTGCATGTGTTTGTTTCTCACTCGTTAAAAAGGGCACGGTGGCGTGCGTGGGAAAAGTGCGCACGAGGCAAGGGATCGTGTAAGGCTCGCAAGCCGTCAACGTGGCCCTGTGCCAAATATACATAAGTATCTGGATATATTTTGATTTTTTATTTTTATATTTACATTTTATATTTTTAATTTATGTATAATAATATATTTATGTATGATACATACATCAATAAAAAATTTGTAATTTTAATGTCATCTAACGATGTGAACGATGAATGAATCCTTCCCCTCCGCCTTCGCCTCCACCTCCGCTTCCACTGGACGTTGTGGCTCCGCAGGACTATTTGGATGGACTCCAACGTCGCCTTGCGGCTGAGTCAAGCTCCGCCTCATCAGCCGCCACCGCCCAGCAGCGCCAACAGCAGCAATCGCTGCAACAACAACAGCAGTCACAACAGCTACAGCCGCAGCTATCACAGCAACTTCAGCAGCAGATGCTGCTACAGCCGCAGCAGCCGGTCGTGCCCCCCCCGCTGGTGCGGTCCGTGCTCTGCTACACGCTTAGTGGTCTACGTGTCGATTTGTTGACCGTTACGGATTGGAGCTCATCGTTGGAGACGGTTAGGCAGCGGGAATGCATATTCATCACAGCACGGGTGCATCCTGGGGAGACGTGCGCCAGCTGGCTAATGCAGGTTCGTATACACGCGGTACTGGAATCCTGGACGCATGGGTGGCAAGCAGGCAGGCAGGCGCTCGGAAGGGAGAAAGGGAGGGATGGAGGGAGGGAGGGCGGATAGACGAAAGATCTGCTGCTCTTTTCATCGAGGCGCGCAAATTAAGAACCACCACCACCACCACCACCATCACCACCATCTGGTGATACACAGCTGTTGGATGTAATCCTGGTTGGTGAGCCTGGAGGGCTGTGGGGCTGTGTGTTATGTTGCCCCCTGCGTCTCTCGCCCCCTGTCTCGGAAGCTCTCATCCCTCCCAGGCGTTATTTACATACAACGTGACTACAATCGTATAAGAACTAAAACCTGTTCGCTGACATACAGAACACGTCAAATCGCAATTAGCCTGAAGATCAGTTACCCGGGATCAGTTAGTCCTGTTTACGACTTCATTCCCATGTTACGGTTTCTCCAGAACCCATCTTTCTTGTATTACCCACAGCCCGCCTGTCTCCCCTGCCACATCCGCGCCCACACAAAGATTTTAATTTCATTGGTCCGCCGTGACAGGGCATGTTGGAGTTCCTGTGCTCCTCTGATCCAGCGGCCATCACACTGCGCAACTCCTTCGTGTTTAAGCTGGTGCCTATGCTGAATCCGGACGGGGTCGTGAACGGCAACTACCGCTGCAGCCTGGCGGGTGTGGATCTCAACAGGTGGGTGGATGGACGTATTGTGACATGCCGCGACATGTTCAGGGAAATGTGCAATACAATACGTCACGGGATGTAGTTATATCGTCTTTGGTGTGCTGTGGCTTTTGGGGTTTTGTCTTGATTTCTTCCAAAGAAGAAGAAAACGAAGAACCCTTCCGAGAAGTTAAAAAGCCCACTCGCATGTACGGAACTCATCTTCCATGTACGGAAGCAGCAGCTCATGAGTTCAAACCTGCCATATGACATATGTGCATATTCATGTGCACACACACGCCCCGTAGGGTCTGGGACCGCCCCATCCGGTGTCTCTATCCTACAGTCTACCACTCAAAGCGCGTGTTGCAGCAACTGGCGGCGGCGGGGCGGTTAGCGCTGTACATCGACATCCACGGCCACTCTACCAAAGCGGACACGTTTTTCTACGGGTGGGGTTGATTGCGTGGCGTTGCGCATTACGTGAAGAGTGCAAAACATCGTCAGCCCTGAGTATGTAGCCTCATGCTTCGAAGCACCTAGCCATGTCGCGGATGCCCTCGTGACATCTCCATAACGAAAAATCATCTCCGTGGCTGCCCTTAACCTGTTTTTGCCCTGTGGTATAGAAACTGGAATTCCTATATTCCTGTGCTGCGAAACCCCTTTAATTTAATTTTTAATAAGTTAATTACTTTAATTTTTCTTTAATTATATAAATCCGTGACGATTACTGGTTTTTCCCCTGACCACGTCAGGCTACCTGAGACCTCCACAACCTCCAGAAAGTTAGGAAAGGCCAGCCATGAAAATACGTATTGCGCCCTTGCTCTTTTATGTGCAGGTGTGAACCCTCCGCCGCAGCCCTGGCGGCCCAGGGCAAGTCTCAGCCGCAAGGGTACGCCAGCCCCAACGCACGTTACGCCGCCGCAGCAGCTCCAGTCGGTGAAGGCGAGGCAGCGTCCCTCGGGCAACAGCAGCAATCACTGCCGCAAGGCTGCGGCAATGCTGCAGGCGGAGGGGCTGCGGGCTCTGGTGGCTTGAATGTGCAGGGCAACGGGTACGGCATCAGCGGCGGCGCAGTTGGTTATGCCGCCGGCTGCTCAGTGTCGTACGGGGGCATTGCACCGCAGGTGGCGGGACCAGCGTCAGCGGCGATAGCACCACCCGCTTCGGGACCCAGCCCAAGGGTCGCGGCCAGACTGCGCGTGCGCATGCTGCCATACTTGACGGCGCGCATTTCATCGGTGGGTATCAGTACACTGTGTGTGCTTGTGTGTATGTGTGTTGGGGGGTTAGGAAGGGGGTTTAAGAGATGAAGGAAAGCTGGTCCAGGTTTACGTGGTGGACGGCAAAGACGCAGACTTAGATGCAGGTTAAAATCCAGGTACATAGGCACATGCAGACTCAGATACAGGTACAGCTAAACATACAAACTTAGATTCAGAAGAGGTTCCAGGTTCTGCGCTATTCCCGGGGGCTAGGGCATGTGGGTTATGCCGGTCCGGTTTGGACACAGTGGGTTGTATGGGTACGGGTCTGATTCGGGTGCAGGTAACACAATATGCCCTGCGCTGCGATATGCCGCGCTAGCTGGAGTCTGCTCTCTGCAGCCTCCTGGCCGGCCGCCTCGAGTGTTCTTGCGTGCTGCAGTGTGCTGAGGTTTGCTGTGTACCGCAGATAGGGCGATGGCTGTTGATCCTGGATTGATCTCGGGGGCTCTTCCTCCCTTCGTACGTCCATATCTTTCACGTCTTTGGCTTCCAAATCCATAATCCCTTTGAATTGTGGCCACCATGATTGCAGGACTTCAGTTTCCCGAAATGCAGCTTCAAGATCCGCAAGGTAGGCGACTCGTATGTGTGGGAATTTCGATTGTGCTATGATTGTTGTGCACATTGCTGTTGCCATATCATCACGTCATCACGTAGAGACACGCTCTATCCGAGCCGGTTGGCATATTCGCATTCCACGATGTCCTGTCCACCACATCGGTGGCACCATGTGTTGTATCACTACCATTAGTTGGGGGTGATGCAACACCATGACGCATAACTTCATCCTTACCTTCCCTGTTGGGAATGCTTTGGCATATGTGTTTCATTTGTTGGTTTATTCGCGTTAATGTTTTGGACGCGTGGATTCCCAAATTTCATGTGCAGCTCATTCTTGGGTTTCATTCACTCAACACATCACAGCATAGAACAGGTACACGCGTACAAACAAAGTACAAGCAACGTACAAACAACGTACAAACAACGTACACACGTGCACAATATGGGTACCTCTCCTGCGGTCCTCGTCCCCTCATCCTTTGCTCGCTCACATCTCAGGCCAAGCTTTCCGCGGCCCGCGTGGTGGTTCACCGGGAGCTTGGCGTGGCGGGCTCATACACGCTTGAGGCTAGTTTAGCGGGCTCCTCTACATCCGCAACCCACTTCAGCGCCCGTGACTATCTGGCCATGGGACACAACCTGTGCAGGTGAGCTCCTTGGGCTTGCTTAGTTCGCTCGCATGCGTTTTAGGCCATCAGGCACCCAGCGGCACACGCCCAGCATATCCCGCTTGACCATATGGATGAAGCCGGTCGTCAACATTCACCACCAGACTCACACCCAGTGGTATCACATCAGGTGATGCTTAGTAATATAAGGGCTCCTCAACAATAGGGGTACCGGGTCTCGTTGGTTGCATTCATCTTTCCTCATACTTCTTCCTCTCCCATTTCCCGTCTCGTTGCCTGGCTTCACGGCCCCTTCACCGATCCCCACCTTGGCATACCTTTGTCGGCTTGTCGATGCAGAGCAATCTGCGAACTAGCTGAAGTAGACGATGCAGCGCTCCTCGAAGAGATGAACGCACGCATCACTCTACCGCCATTGTGATCTTGATTCCACGGAGGCCAAATGGGCCCGTGTGGGAGCTGGGGGATGTCTGCTGCTCCGATGGGATGCAGCACATGCATGCGGCCCAGAGACAACCGCTGTGGCGAGCGAGGCCGTCAATGGCGGCAGACACCCACCCCTACCTGGAGCCTGTTGGAACAGCTCTCCCACCCACTCGACACCAAATGCACAGCGCGTGCCGTTGCACTGCCTGCGATATCGAGTTGAAATATGGGTCCATACGGCCAGTCTGGGGGCTTTAGGAGTTTGAAATGTGGAAAATTGATACTTGTCGCACGTAAACGGATCTATATACCAATATGTCCTTGAAGACGTTCGGTGGAGTTCATGAGAAGGGCATGTCTAAGGATGGACTTATGTGCGTGGATGTCATCATATAGGTGAAGCTGATCATGCTTGCCTGTGGAGTGTGATGATCATGCGATTTTACACAGTGGAGTGTGATGACCCTTGAGAGGCTGTGAGGATGTGGTGATGATTGTATACGTCATGCACGGGTACGTGCATGTTGGTGAGTTTGTGGGGCCGGATATCCCTTGACGTGTGCAATCATATCCTCGTGTACTGATGCGTATGTCACGGAGAGTGGCGACGCGCAGCTAGGGTATAGCGTGTGGAGTACTTTGGTGTTCATGATGCAGACTGCATGTGTATGCCTGACACGATTTGTTGGAGGTGTGTATGCGGTGTGTATATGTAGGGGGGGTACGTAGGAGGAGGGGACGAGTGGTTTCGTGTCCCCTCATTACCGTGAACGGGACGAAGGGGTTCTTGGCCTCCTGCAGCCCCTATCAGTATGCAGCTGTGACCTGAAACGAGGTCCTGGGACTTCCTGGGATATGAAGGTGTGAATCGCGCAGAGGAGGTGGCCGTCCCGTCCTTGATACCCAGACAGGCAGCTTTTGCAGCAGCTTTTGGCTTTTGGCTTTGATGTTGTATATATGGATGGCTAAACACGGATGATTTCCGAGCTGCGTTGTGTGGTGTATCTCTTACTACCTTTATTTTCGTTCGAATGGCCGACTACTGAGATATTGACAACAAGTAGGAGCATAGTGGTACAAGCTCGCTCCATCCTGGTTAAGATTTTCTTGACTTTTTCTGGGTTGAAAAAACCTATTTGATGTATGTTGACAAATTAAATTGACATCCATGAAAACCTGCGCTACCAGGTAGGTCAAATAAGGCAAAACGGGGTAAAAACAAGCGGATCAGGTCAGCAGGTAAACCACGACGCACGTGCAGTCAATGTGATTTTGGAAGCATACTCCATACCTAACTGCAATATGATTCTTTTTAATACAGCTTCCCTTTATATGATTCCCTTGAATATAGCATGCACGGCATGCCGTGGCATGCCGTGGCATGCCCTGTTTAATTGACGCAGAGTTGACAGTAGTAAAGCTTAGGTGCCCTACATTACCAAAAAGTAAGACATGCACGTCCTCGGTATATGCCGAAGAGCCGCACATCTCGGCGGGGATCAACGGCCGTTCGTTCACCATTACCGAAGGGCGAAGCGATAATTCTTTATACTGACTTAAATCAATCAAAAATTTCCGGAATGGGACATTAAATAAGAAGCTAATTCAATCATTATTCCTTTTCTTTTATATATAACATTTTGCATTATGGCCCAAGGGCGGTTTAAGACTGCTCCGAAACAAGCTTTATGCAGCTGGCCGACGTGAATTTTGATTAAAAATTTAACAATTATATACAAGTAAATTAACACGCATACCTGGTAAGGATTGCAGGAACCAAGGACACCGGTAGACTGCAACTTGCTTTTCGTGGGTAAGACATACATATCTCAAAAGCATGTTACAAAAGTTTACAGCTATCTTAGCAGGATGGATTTATGTTCCGCGCGTGCTAAAATGCGACGGTCACAACTAAAATGCTGCAATGCAATTCGAAGGCCAAACCGGTATTGCAGTATTGCTACATCTATCATGGCCGTTAATGAGCTTACAAAATACTAGGGCTGCTGGGAGGCGTGTTAATTCCCCGCTTGGCATCGGCGAGGTAGGTACGCGAGCACTTCGCTCGTTCGTTCATTCGTTCGCTCCGCGCACGCTCCGACGCTTCCTGGAATTACCTTCACCGGAAGCATCACACAGCTGCTGAATATATACCTACCAATTTTGTATTGATATGATGCAGATAGGAAAACTTCGGCGAACATACTCACAAACGTCCACACGACCTCAGGCCTTCCCAGAAGGGACTGAGGTTTTTGACTGCGGGGTCGAGGCGTCGTCTCCAAGCTTTGGACCTCCCATTATATTAAAAAAGTCTCCATCTCTTTCAAATTCGGGGCAATTGAAGGTACGCTTAGCATATTTCATCACAAAATAATAATGCCGCAAGCAATTGATTGAGTAAATAGTTCAGCTCGTCCGTGCTCGTCCTATCTGGTGCTGGCATGCACCTGCATACCTTTTCATTTTTGGAGACAAAAAATAAAATAATATAGAGTTTATGCATGTATGATTGAGCTTAGCATTGATTAGCGAGGGGGATGGAATCCCCTGGAGTCCATGCATCCTAAGGCAAGGGGCGGGTGTTTTCGCAGCCATGCATGTTTTACCCATCCGTGTACGACTTCACACATGCATCCGTCACAATACATCGGTACTTAGCAGACACATGCATAAATGTGGATCGTATGGAAATTAGCAAAATGAAAGCACGATGCCTACCCCGCCTGCAGGGCATGAGCGAGTATTCCCAGGAAGGAGCACGCACACCGTTGGATGGCACGAGTATTATTATGCCTTCGATTTCGTCGCAACCACTACCATCGGTTGTTGGCGGTTATCCCTCCGGATCTGTTCCACCGGGGGCGCGTAGGGGTTTGTCAGACGGCAATCTCTGCGCCCCCCACGAGGGAGGCAGTTACGGTAAGCCCCTCATCCGATGTTCCATCCACGCGCGCTCCGTGCGTTTAATATCGTTAGCTACGAGTAATTTTCCGAGGTTGTTAATTATTAGGTGGTTCATCGATCCATCCGGCTTCCCTACCTTGTCGTGCGGTCAAAAGTCTTGAGGAAGGCAACCAGCCACCCACTTACGTATGTTCATTAGATTAGGTCGTATATACCGGGCATCGATCTAGGTTCCTGCTGCCTTACCAGCTGCATGCATACGTGCGTACTGCTGGACTGAAGACAACGATGCAATGGCTTGGCACTAAAGAAGTTTGTCATTATTCTAACCGTCCGAACGAGTTGTTGTACATATGTTGTGTATGTGTATGTGTATGTGTATATATTATATTATATTATATTATATTATATTATATATATATATATTGGTTTATGTGCGTACCCACTCCGTCGTCTGCATGCCTCTGTCTATCTGCTGGCTCCTTTTTTAAATCCCTTTATTGCAGGGCTCTTCCTTATGGGTGTTGCATACGCATTGCTGCAAACGTACCTTCATGATCTGATAATCACACCAACTGACAAGGCTGATGAAGAAAACATGCAGCAGCAGCAGCCTGTACATGGCAACATTAACAGCATTTATTGTGGACAGCAGAACAGTAGTAGTCCCAAGGCGTGTAACTGGCCCCGCCGTGAACAGCAGCGGGCCCAAATGGATGCATTTGGGCTCCTCGGCCAAGCCTGCTTCGCCCTCTCAGCCTTGAAGACAAGCAGCAACCAGCAGCATGTCAGGCATCAGCAGCTCACTGCTGATGACGCTTCGGGGCCTGCTGCTAGAATCCCTGCTGCCCGTCTTAGTTCCCCTGCTGCCTTGGCTTATGACTTCATTGGGAAAATGGGCCACACGGCGGCAGAAAGCAATGCTGCATCCCCTAGCCGACCAGCATCCAATCCAGCAACAAACCTTGCACCGAATAGTGTTGGGCTGAGGCTGCTGACGGAGGTCCCAACAGCGGCTGCCCTTGGTGTTGGCGTTACTGTTGGACGACAGTCCAGCACAGCGGCAGCAGCAATGGAGGAGTTGCCGCCACCACGGGAAGTGTGCTATGAAGATCCGCCAGGTCAGCTGGTTGCCGCTCCCTCATCATCGGCATCCACAAACACTAATATCGAGCCCCCCACATGCGACCAGCCAGGCATCAGCAGCCTGGCGGTGGGCTTGGAGGAGATATCCGTGGGTCTTTATGATCACCATCAGCAGGTTGCGCAGCTAGCTGATGGGGAAAATGGGGACAGGGCAGCTTCCAACAGGCAGCAATCCCAATTAATGGTGACCCAAGATTTGGAAGGAAGTAAAGACTGCCAGCAGGAAGTTTGTAGGCGTCTGGCAGATGTCCATGGCAGGGGCACAGCTGTCTCGACCATCACAGGACAGCAGAAGTCTCATTTAGTTACAGGCTCTGGTGCAGAAACTCGCTTTGACCCACTTCGGCAGTTGACAGCTTTACACATAGATACACAAGTCCAAGTTAGGCAACAGGGTGGCTCAATGGTTGCTCATCAGGATGAGGGTCGATCCTATCATGAACGGGAGCTGCTACCAGGGGATGTTGTCGATGTGGACAGGATGGCAAGCACCTCTTCCAGCAGGCAGCAGTCCAACTTGGTGGAGGTGAACCCAGGGGTCACACAGGTGGGCGGCTATGACCAACAGGAGCTTGAGCTGCAACAGCCCCAAGGGCTGCAGCTGGCAGGTAATGATAGTGACAACATTGAAGACTCTGCTCTTTCGCCATCCCTTGACCATAAACAGCTGCTTGGATTGGCAGTGGGACAGCCAGAGCAGCAGCAGCAACAGCCTATGGATGGCTCCAATACTCCCACAATCAATCAGAATGCCAATCCATTATTGTCAACTTCCTGCTTGCGCTCCATGGCCTCTATCCTTGGAAAGAGCTACATGCGGCTGGAGCAGATGGCAGATGCCACATCGTCCAGTGCAGCAACCTCAGCAGAACGCTTCCTGGCAGCCGTCTCAGCTCTCGGATCATGCCTTGACCGAATGGGGACAACAGGCAATAGTCGTTTGGATGCTGCCATCGTTGCAGAGCAGTTCTTATCTGCAGCTTCTGCACTTGGCTGGAGTGATGACCGGATGTGGCAGCTGGTGGATGCATTCGCTGATGCTGCCATTTCAGCTGAGCAGTTCTTCTCCGCAGCATCAGCTCTTGAGTCCAGTTATGACCGGCTTGGACAACTGGTTGAGTTTTTTACAAAAGCAGCTGTCTCAGCAGGATTGCCCAGCTCTGCGGCATCGGCAGCATCAGAGCTGCACTACAAACGTCTAGGGCAGCTGGCAGAGGCATGTGCAGATACTGCCATCATTGCAGCACAGCATTGCGCAGCAACTTCTGCATTAGAGGCAAGCTATGAATGGCTTGGGTATCAATCTGCAGCAGCTTCTGTTGTTCCTGCAGATCCTTCAAAGAGTACATATCCCTTTATAAAGTCCTTTGATGCAGAGGAGGATCAGCAACAGCTCGGGCGCTTAGCACCTGAAAGGTTGGATACTGAGCCCACATCAGTGTTAGCAGAGCTCACAAGCTTGACACTTGCACAGCTGGCTTCAAGTGGTGTACAGCTTGGGCAGATTGTGGCTGCCTGGTCTGTGGCAGCCTCAACCCCGACAGACCAAGGAAGCCTGGAGCTCCCATCACCATCATATAATAATCATATAGATGAAACAATACAGCTCTCAGATACTTGGTCTGTGGCTGCACCTCCCTCTGTGACCCACCAGCCTAGCTCTGAACTGCTACCATCTCCTGGTCCGAGTGGTGAGCAGCTAGAGGTCAGGCTGACAGCAACAGGGTCCATGCCTGCATCTGAGCAGGCCATCCCTGACCTCCAATCTACAGCTCCCAGCAGTAGTGTGCAGTGTGAGGTTGAGCTGCCAGGAACAGTGTCGGTGCCTGCACCACAGCAGGCCAGCCCGTCACCTCTCCAATCCCCAGCCATGAGCGGTGAGCAGCAGGAGGTGGAGCTGTCAGCTACAGCGTCTGCCCCATCACCAGTTCAGATCCCCGCCACTGCAGTTGGATCTGAGGCTACCAGCGGTGAGCAGCTGGAGGTGGTGCTTCCAGGGACAGGGTCAGCCTCTGCACCCGAGCAGCCCTGCCCTGAACTGCTACCATCTCCTGGTCCGAGTGGTGAGCAGCTAGAGGTCAGGCTGACAGCAACAGGGTCCATGCCTGCATCTGAGCAGGTCATCCCGGACCTCCAATCTGCAGCTCCCAGCAGTAGTGTGCAGTGTGAGGTTGAGCTGCCAGGAACAGTGTCGGTGCCTGCACCACAGCAGGCCAGCCCGTCACCTCTCCAATCCCCAGCCATGAGCGGTGAGCAGCAGGAGGTGGAGCTGTCAGCTACAGCGTCTGCCCCATCACCAGTTCAGATCCCCGCCACTGCAGTTGGATCTGAGGCTACCAGCGGTGAGCAGCTGGAGGTGGTGCTTCCAGGGACAGGGTCAGCCTCTGCACCCGAGCAGCCCTGCCCTGAACTGCTACCATCTCCTGGTCCGAGTGGTGAGCAGCTAGAGGTCAGGCTGACAGCAACAGGGTCCATGCCTGCATCTGAGCAGGTCATCCCTGACCTCCAATCTGCAGCTCCCAGCAGTAGTGTGCAGTGTGAGGTTGAGCTGCCAGGAACAGTGTCGGTGCCTGCACCACAGCAGGCCAGCCCGTCACCTCTCCAATCCCCAGCCATGAGCGGTGAGCAGCAGGAGGTGGAGCTGTCAGCTACAGCGTCTGCCCCATCACCAGTTCAGATCCCCGCCACTGCAGTTGGATCTGAGGCTACCAGCGGTGAGCAGCTGGAGGTGGTGCTTCCAGGGACAGGGTCAGCCTCTGCACCCGAGCAGCCCTGCCCTGAACTGCTACCATCTCCTGGTCCGAGTGGTGAGCAGCTAGAGGTCAGGCTGACAGCAACAGGGTCCATGCCTGCATCTGAGCAGGCCATCCCTGACCTCCAATCTGCAGCTCCCAGCAGTAGTGTGCAGTGTGAGGTTGAGCTGCCAGGAACAGTGTCGGTGCCTGCACCACAGCAGGCCAGCCCGTCACCTCTCCAATCCCCAGCCATGAGCGGTGAGCAGCAGGAGGTGGAGCTGTCAGCTACAGCGTCTGCCCCATCACCAGTTCAGATCCCCGCCACTGCAGTTGGATCTGAGGCTACCAGCGGTGAGCAGCTGGAGGTGGTGCTTCCAGGGACAGGGTCAGCCTCTGCACCCGAGCAGCCCTGCCCTAAACTGCTACCATCTCCTGGTCCGAGTGGTGAGCAGCTAGAGGTCAGGCTGACAGCAACAGGGTCCATGCCTGCATCTGAGCAGGCCATCCCTGACCTCCAATCTGCAGCTCCCAGCAGTAGTGTGCAGTGTGAGGTTGAGCTGCCAGGAACAGTGTCGGTGCCTGCACCACAGCAGGCCAGCCCGTCACCTCTCCAATCCCCAGCCATGAGCGGTGAGCAGCAGGAGGTGGAGCTGTCAGCTACAGCGTCTGCCCCATCACCAGTTCAGATCCCCGCCACTGCAGTTGGATCTGAGGCTACCAGCGGTGAGCAGCTGGAGGTGGTGCTTCCAGGGACAGGGTCAGCCTCTGCACCCGAGCAGCCCTGCCCTGAACTGCTACCATCTCCTGGTCCGAGTGGTGAGCAGCTAGAGGTCAGGCTGACAGCAACAGGGTCCATGCCTGCATCTGAGCAGGCCATCCCTGACCTCCAATCTGCAGCTCCCAGCAGTAGTGTGCAGTGTGAGGTTGAGCTGCCAGGAACAGTGTCGGTGCCTGCACCACAGCAGGCCAGCCCGTCACCTCTCCAATCCCCAGCCATGAGCGGTGAGCAGCAGGAGGTGGAGCTGTCAGCTACAGCGTCTGCCCCATCACCAGTTCAGATCCCCGCCACTGCAGTTGGATCTGAGGCTACCAGCGGTGAGCAGCTGGAGGTGGTGCTTCCAGGGACAGGGTCAGCCTCTGCACCCGAGCAGCCCTGCCCTGAACTGCTACCATCTCCTGGTCCGAGTGGTGAGCAGCTAGAGGTCAGGCTGACAGCAACAGGGTCCATGCCTGCATCTGAGCAGGTCATCCCGGACCTCCAATCTGCAGCTCCCAGCAGTAGTGTGCAGTGTGAGGTTGAGCTGCCAGGAACAGTGTCGGTGCCTGCACCACAGCAGGCCAGCCCGTCACCTCTCCAATCCCCAGCCATGAGCGGTGAGCAGCAGGAGGTGGAGCTGTCAGCTACAGCGTCTGCCCCATCACCAGTTCAGATCCCCGCCACTGCAGTTGGATCTGAGGCTACCAGCGGTGAGCAGCTGGAGGTGGTGCTTCCAGGGACAGGGTCAGCCTCTGCACCCGAGCAGCCCTGCCCTGAACTGCTACCATCTCCTGGTCCGAGTGGTGAGCAGCTAGAGGTCAGGCTGACAGCAACAGGGTCCATGCCTGCATCTGAGCAGGTCATCCCGGACCTCCAATCTGCAGCTCCCAGCAGTAGTGTGCAGTGTGAGGTTGAGCTGCCAGGAACAGTGTCGGTGCCTGCACCACAGCAGGCCAGCCCGTCACCTCTCCAATCCCCAGCCATGAGCGGTGAGCAGCAGGAGGTGGAGCTGTCAGCTACAGCGTCTGCCCCATCACCAGTTCAGATCCCCGCCACTGCAGTTGGATCTGAGGCTACCAGCGGTGAGCAGCTGGAGGTGGTGCTTCCAGGGACAGGGTCAGCCTCTGCACCCGAGCAGCCCTGCCCTGAACTGCTACCATCTCCTGGTCCGAGTGGTGAGCAGCTAGAGGTCAGGCTGACAGCAACAGGGTCCATGCCTGCATCTGAGCAGGTCATCCCGGACCTCCAATCTGCAGCTCCCAGCAGTAGTGTGCAGTGTGAGGTTGAGCTGCCAGGAACAGTGTCGGTGCCTGCACCACAGCAGGCCAGCCCGTCACCTCTCCAATCCCCAGCCATGAGCGGTGAGCAGCAGGAGGTGGAGCTGTCAGCTACAGCGTCTGCCCCATCACCAGTTCAGATCCCCGCCACTGCAGTTGGATCTGAGGCTACCAGCGGTGAGCAGCTGGAGGTGGTGCTTCCAGGGACAGGGTCAGCCTCTGCACCCGAGCAGCCCTGCCCTGAACTGCTACCATCTCCTGGTCCGAGTGGTGAGCAGCTAGAGGTCAGGCTGACAGCAACAGGGTCCATGCCTGCATCTGAGCAGGCCATCCCTGACCTCCAATCTGCAGCTCCCAGCAGTAGTGTGCAGTGTGAGGTTGAGCTGCCAGGAACAGTGTCGGTGCCTGCACCACAGCAGGCCAGCCCGTCACCTCTCCAATCCCCAGCCATGAGCGGTGAGCAGCAGGAGGTGGAGCTGTCAGCTACAGCGTCTGCCCCATCACCAGTTCAGATCCCCGCCACTGCAGTTGGATCTGAGGCTACCAGCGGTGAGCAGCTGGAGGTGGTGCTTCCAGGGACAGGGTCAGCCTCTGCACCCGAGCAGCCCTGCCCTGAACTGCTACCATCTCCTGGTCCGAGTGGTGAGCAGCTAGAGGTCAGGCTGACAGCAACAGGGTCCATGCCTGCATCTGAGCAGGTCATCCCTGACCTCCAATCTGCAGCTCCCAGCAGTAGTGTGCAGTGTGAGGTTGAGCTGCCAGGAACAGTGTCGGTGCCTGCACCACAGCAGGCCAGCCCGTCACCTCTCCAATCCCCAGCCATGAGCGGTGAGCAGCAGGAGGTGGAGCTGTCAGCTACAGCGTCTGCCCCATCACCAGTTCAGATCCCCGCCACTGCAGTTGGATCTGAGGCTACCAGCGGTGAGCAGCTGGAGGTGGTGCTTCCAGGGACAGGGTCAGCCTCTGCACCCGAGCAGCCCTGCCCTGAACTGCTACCATCTCCTGGTCCGAGTGGTGAGCAGCTAGAGGTCAGGCTGACAGCAACAGGGTCCATGCCTGCATCTGAGCAGGTCATCCCGGACCTCCAATCTGCAGCTCCCAGCAGTAGTGTGCAGTGTGAGGTTGAGCTGCCAGGAACAGTGTCGGTGCCTGCACCACAGCAGGCCAGCCCGTCACCTCTCCAATCCCCAGCCATGAGCGGTGAGCAGCAGGAGGTGGAGCTGTCAGCTACAGCGTCTGCCCCATCACCAGTTCAGATCCCCGCCACTGCAGTTGGATCTGAGGCTACCAGCGGTGAGCAGCTGGAGGTGGTGCTTCCAGGGACAGGGTCAGCCTCTGCACCCGAGCAGCCCTGCCCTGAACTGCTACCATCTCCTGGTCCGAGTGGTGAGCAGCTAGAGGTCAGGCTGACAGCAACAGGGTCCATGCCTGCATCTGAGCAGGTCATCCCTGACCTCCAATCTGCAGCTCCCAGCAGTAGTGTGCAGTGTGAGGTTGAGCTGCCAGGAACAGTGTCGGTGCCTGCACCACAGCAGGCCAGCCCGTCACCTCTCCAATCCCCAGCCATGAGCGGTGAGCAGCAGGAGGTGGAGCTGTCAGCTACAGCGTCTGCCCCATCACCAGTTCAGATCCCCGCCACTGCAGTTGGATCTGAGGCTACCAGCGGTGAGCAGCTGGAGGTGGTGCTTCCAGGGACAGGGTCAGCCTCTGCACCCGAGCAGCCCTGCCCTGAACTGCTACCATCTCCTGGTCCGAGTGGTGAGCAGCTAGAGGTCAGGCTGACAGCAACAGGGTCCATGCCTGCATCTGAGCAGGTCATCCCGGACCTCCAATCTGCAGCTCCCAGCAGTAGTGTGCAGTGTGAGGTTGAGCTGCCAGGAACAGTGTCGGTGCCTGCACCACAGCAGGCCAGCCCGTCACCTCTCCAATCCCCAGCCATGAGCGGTGAGCAGCAGGAGGTGGAGCTGTCAGCTACAGCGTCTGCCCCATCACCAGTTCAGATCCCCGCCACTGCAGTTGGATCTGAGGCTACCAGCGGTGAGCAGCTGGAGGTGGTGCTTCCAGGGACAGGGTCAGCCTCTGCACCCGAGCAGCCCTGCCCTGAACTGCTACCATCTCCTGGTCCGAGTGGTGAGCAGCTAGAGGTCAGGCTGACAGCAACAGGGTCCATGCCTGCATCTGAGCAGGTCATCCCGGACCTCCAATCTGCAGCTCCCAGCAGTAGTGTGCAGTGTGAGGTTGAGCTGCCAGGAACAGTGTCGGTGCCTGCACCACAGCAGGCCAGCCCGTCACCTCTCCAATCCCCAGCCATGAGCGGTGAGCAGCAGGAGGTGGAGCTGTCAGCTACAGCGTCTGCCCCATCACCAGTTCAGATCCCCGCCACTGCAGTTGGATCTGAGGCTACCAGCGGTGAGCAGCTGGAGGTGGTGCTTCCAGGGACAGGGTCAGCCTCTGCACCCGAGCAGCCCTGCCCTGAACTGCTACCATCTCCTGGTCCGAGTGGTGAGCAGCTAGAGGTCAGGCTGACAGCAACAGGGTCCATGCCTGCATCTGAGCAGGTCATCCCTGACCTCCAATCTGCAGCTCCCAGCAGTAGTGTGCAGTGTGAGGTTGAGCTGCCAGGAACAGTGTCGGTGCCTGCACCACAGCAGGCCAGCCCGTCACCTCTCCAATCCCCAGCCATGCGCGGTGAGCAGCAGGAGGTGGAGCTGTCAGCTACAGCGTCTGCCCCATCACCAGTTCAGATCCCCGCCACTGCAGTTGGATCTGAGGCTACCAGCGGTGAGCAGCTGGAGGTGGTGCTTCCAGGGACAGGGTCAGCCTCTGCACCCGAGCAGCCCTGCCCTGAACTGCTACCATCTCCTGGTCCGAGTGGTGAGCAGCTAGAGGTCAGGCTGACAGCAACAGGGTCCATGCCTGCATCTGAGCAGGTCATCCCGGACCTCCAATCTGCAGCTCCCAGCAGTAGTGTGCAGTGTGAGGTTGAGCTGCCAGGAACAGTGTCGGTGCCTGCACCACAGCAGGCCAGCCCGTCACCTCTCCAATCCCCAGCCATGAGCGGTGAGCAGCAGGAGGTGGAGCTGTCAGCTACAGCGTCTGCCCCATCACCAGTTCAGATCCCCGCCACTGCAGTTGGATCTGAGGCTACCAGCGGTGAGCAGCTGGAGGTGGTGCTTCCAGGGACAGGGTCAGCCTCTGCACCCGAGCAGCCCTGCCCTGAACTGCTACCATCTCCTGGTCCGAGTGGTGAGCAGCTAGAGGTCAGGCTGACAGCAACAGGGTCCATGCCTGCATCTGAGCAGGTCATCCCGGACCTCCAATCTGCAGCTCCCAGCAGTAGTGTGCAGTGTGAGGTTGAGCTGCCAGGAACAGTGTCGGTGCCTGCACCACAGCAGGCCAGCCCGTCACCTCTCCAATCCCCAGCCATGAGCGGTGAGCAGCAGGAGGTGGAGCTGTCAGCTACAGCGTCTGCCCCATCACCAGTTCAGATCCCCGCCACTGCAGTTGGATCTGAGGCTACCAGCGGTGAGCAGCTGGAGGTGGTGCTTCCAGGGACAGGGTCAGCCTCTGCACCCGAGCAGCCCTGCCCTGAACTGCTACCATCTCCTGGTCCGAGTGGTGAGCAGCTAGAGGTCAGGCTGACAGCAACAGGGTCCATGCCTGCATCTGAGCAGGTCATCCCTGACCTCCAATCTGCAGCTCCCAGCAGTAGTGTGCAGTGTGAGGTTGAGCTGCCAGGAACAGTGTCGGTGCCTGCACCACAGCAGGCCAGCCCGTCACCTCTCCAATCCCCAGCCATGAGCGGTGAGCAGCAGGAGGTGGAGCTGTCAGCTACAGCGTCTGCCCCATCACCAGTTCAGATCCCCGCCACTGCAGTTGGATCTGAGGCTACCAGCGGTGAGCAGCTGGAGGTGGTGCTTCCAGGGACAGGGTCAGCCTCTGCACCCGAGCAGCCCTGCCCTGAACTGCTACCATCTCCTGGTCCGAGTGGTGAGCAGCTAGAGGTCAGGCTGACAGCAACAGGGTCCATGCCTGCATCTGAGCAGGTCATCCCGGACCTCCAATCTGCAGCTCCCAGCAGTAGTGTGCAGTGTGAGGTTGAGCTGCCAGGAACAGTGTCGGTGCCTGCACCACAGCAGGCCAGCCCGTCACCTCTCCAATCCCCAGCCATGAGCGGTGAGCAGCAGGAGGTGGAGCTGTCAGCTACAGCGTCTGCCCCATCACCAGTTCAGATCCCCGCCACTGCAGTTGGATCTGAGGCTACCAGCGGTGAGCAGCTGGAGGTGGTGCTTCCAGGGACAGGGTCAGCCTCTGCACCCGAGCAGCCCTGCCCTGAACTGCTACCATCTCCTGGTCCGAGTGGTGAGCAGCTAGAGGTCAGGCTGACAGCAACAGGGTCCATGCCTGCATCTGAGCAGGTCATCCCGGACCTCCAATCTGCAGCTCCCAGCAGTAGTGTGCAGTGTGAGGTTGAGCTGCCAGGAACAGTGTCGGTGCCTGCACCACAGCAGGCCAGCCCGTCACCTCTCCAATCCCCAGCCATGAGCGGTGAGCAGCAGGAGGTGGAGCTGTCAGCTACAGCGTCTGCCCCATCACCAGTTCAGATCCCCGCCACTGCAGTTGGATCTGAGGCTACCAGCGGTGAGCAGCTGGAGGTGGTGCTTCCAGGGACAGGGTCAGCCTCTGCACCCGAGCAGCCCTGCCCTGAACTGCTACCATCTCCTGGTCCGAGTGGTGAGCAGCTAGAGGTCAGGCTGACAGCAACAGGGTCCATGCCTGCATCTGAGCAGGTCATCCCTGACCTCCAATCTGCAGCTCCCAGCAGTAGTGTGCAGTGTGAGGTTGAGCTGCCAGGAACAGTGTCGGTGCCTGCACCACAGCAGGCCAGCCCGTCACCTCTCCAATCCCCAGCCATGCGCGGTGAGCAGCAGGAGGTGGAGCTGTCAGCTACAGCGTCTGCCCCATCACCAGTTCAGATCCCCGCCACTGCAGTTGGATCTGAGGCTACCAGCGGTGAGCAGCTGGAGGTGGTGCTTCCAGGGACAGGGTCAGCCTCTGCACCCGAGCAGCCCTGCCCTGAACTGCTACCATCTCCTGGTCCGAGTGGTGAGCAGCTAGAGGTCAGGCTGACAGCAACAGGGTCCATGCCTGCATCTGAGCAGGTCATCCCGGACCTCCAATCTGCAGCTCCCAGCAGTAGTGTGCAGTGTGAGGTTGAGCTGCCAGGAACAGTGTCGGTGCCTGCACCACAGCAGGCCAGCCCGTCACCTCTCCAATCCCCAGCCATGAGCGGTGAGCAGCAGGAGGTGGAGCTGTCAGCTACAGCGTCTGCCCCATCACCAGTTCAGATCCCCGCCACTGCAGTTGGATCTGAGGCTACCAGCGGTGAGCAGCTGGAGGTGGTGCTTCCAGGGACAGGGTCAGCCTCTGCACCCGAGCAGCCCTGCCCTGAACTGCTACCATCTCCTGGTCCGAGTGGTGAGCAGCTAGAGGTCAGGCTGACAGCAACAGGGTCCATGCCTGCATCTGAGCAGGCCATCCCTGACCTCCAATCTGCAGCTCCCAGCAGTAGTGTGCAGTGTGAGGTTGAGCTGCCAGGAACAGTGTCGGTGCCTGCACCACAGCAGGCCAGCCCGTCACCTCTCCAATCCCCAGCCATGAGCGGTGAGCAGCAGGAGGTGGAGCTGTCAGCTACAGCGTCTGCCCCATCACCAGTTCAGATCCCCGCCACTGCAGTTGGATCTGAGGCTACCAGCGGTGAGCAGCTGGAGGTGGTGCTTCCAGGGACAGGGTCAGCCTCTGCACCCGAGCAGCCCTGCCCTGAACTGCTACCATCTCCTGGTCCGAGTGGTGAGCAGCTAGAGGTCAGGCTGACAGCAACAGGGTCCATGCCTGCATCTGAGCAGGCCATCCCTGACCTCCAATCTGCAGCTCCCAGCAGTAGTGTGCAGTGTGAGGTTGAGCTGCCAGGAACAGTGTCGGTGCCTGCACCACAGCAGGCCAGCCCGTCACCTCTCCAATCCCCAGCCATGAGCGGTGAGCAGCAGGAGGTGGAGCTGTCAGCTACAGCGTCTGCCCCATCACCAGTTCAGATCCCCGCCACTGCAGTTGGATCTGAGGCTACCAGCGGTGAGCAGCTGGAGGTGGTGCTTCCAGCAGGGACAGGGTCAGCCTCTGCACCCGAGCAGCCCTGCCCTGAACTGCTACCATCTCCTGGTCCGAGTGGTGAGCAGCTAGAGGTCAGGCTGACAGCAACAGGGTCCATGCCTGCATCTGAGCAGGCCATCCCTGACCTCCAATCTGCAGCTCCCAGCAGTAGTGTGCAGTGTGAGGTTGAGCTGCCAGGAACAGTGTCGGTGCCTGCACCACAGCAGGCCAGCCCGTCACCTCTCCAATCCCCAGCCATGAGCGGTGAGCAGCAGGAGGTGGAGCTGTCAGCTACAGCGTCTGCCCCATCACCAGTTCAGATCCCCGCCACTGCAGTTGGATCTGAGGCTACCAGCGGTGAGCAGCTGGAGGTGGTGCTTCCAGGGACAGGGTCAGCCTCTGCACCCGAGCAGCCCTGCCCTGAACTGCTACCATCTCCTGGTCCGAGTGGTGAGCAGCTAGAGGTCAGGCTGACAGCAACAGGGTCCATGCCTGCATCTGAGCAGGTCATCCCTGACCTCCAATCTGCAGCTCCCAGCAGTAGTGTGCAGTGTGAGGTTGAGCTGCCAGGAACAGTGTCGGTGCCTGCACCACAGCAGGCCAGCCCGTCACCTCTCCAATCCCCAGCCATGAGCGGTGAGCAGCAGGAGGTGGAGCTGTCAGCTACAGCGTCTGCCCCATCACCAGTTCAGATCCCCGCCACTGCAGTTGGATCTGAGGCTACCAGCGGTGAGCAGCTGGAGGTGGTGCTTCCAGGGACAGGGTCAGCCTCTGCACCCGAGCAGCCCTGCCCTGAACTGCTACCATCTCCTGGTCCGAGTGGTGAGCAGCTAGAGGTCAGGCTGACAGCAACAGGGTCCATGCCTGCATCTGAGCAGGCCATCCCTGACCTCCAATCTGCAGCTCCCAGCAGTAGTGTGCAGTGTGAGGTTGAGCTGCCAGGAACAGTGTCGGTGCCTGCACCACAGCAGGCCAGCCCGTCACCTCTCCAATCCCCAGCCATGAGCGGTGAGCAGCAGGAGGTGGAGCTGTCAGCTACAGCGTCTGCCCCATCACCAGTTCAGATCCCCGCCACTGCAGTTGGATCTGAGGCTACCAGCGGTGAGCAGCTGGAGGTGGTGCTTCCAGGGACAGGGTCAGCCTCTGCACCCGAGCAGCCCTGCCCTGAACTGCTACCATCTCCTGGTCCGAGTGGTGAGCAGCTAGAGGTCAGGCTGACAGCAACAGGGTCCATGCCTGCATCTGAGCAGGCCATCCCTGACCTCCAATCTGCAGCTCCCAGCAGTAGTGTGCAGTGTGAGGTTGAGCTGCCAGGAACAGTGTCGGTGCCTGCACCACAGCAGGCCAGCCCGTCACCTCTCCAATCCCCAGCCATGAGCGGTGAGCAGCAGGAGGTGGAGCTGTCAGCTACAGCGTCTGCCCCATCACCAGTTCAGATCCCCGCCACTGCAGTTGGATCTGAGGCTACCAGCGGTGAGCAGCTGGAGGTGGTGCTTCCAGCAGGGACAGGGTCAGCCTCTGCACCCGAGCAGCCCTGCCCTGAACTGCTACCATCTCCTGGTCCGAGTGGTGAGCAGCTAGAGGTCAGGCTGACAGCAACAGGGTCCATGCCTGCATCTGAGCAGGCCATCCCTGACCTCCAATCTGCAGCTCCCAGCAGTAGTGTGCAGTGTGAGGTTGAGCTGCCAGGAACAGTGTCGGTGCCTGCACCACAGCAGGCCAGCCCGTCACCTCTCCAATCCCCAGCCATGAGCGGTGAGCAGCAGGAGGTGGAGCTGTCAGCTACAGCGTCTGCCCCATCACCAGTTCAGATCCCCGCCACTGCAGTTGGATCTGAGGCTACCAGCGGTGAGCAGCTGGAGGTGGTGCTTCCAGGGACAGGGTCAGCCTCTGCACCCGAGCAGCCCTGCCCTGAACTGCTACCATCTCCTGGTCCGAGTGGTGAGCAGCTAGAGGTCAGGCTGACAGCAACAGGGTCCATGCCTGCATCTGAGCAGGTCATCCCTGACCTCCAATCTGCAGCTCCCAGCAGTAGTGTGCAGTGTGAGGTTGAGCTGCCAGGAACAGTGTCGGTGCCTGCACCACAGCAGGCCAGCCCGTCACCTCTCCAATCCCCAGCCATGAGCGGTGAGCAGCAGGAGGTGGAGCTGTCAGCTACAGCGTCTGCCCCATCACCAGTTCAGATCCCCGCCACTGCAGTTGGATCTGAGGCTACCAGCGGTGAGCAGCTGGAGGTGGTGCTTCCAGGGACAGGGTCAGCCTCTGCACCCGAGCAGCCCTGCCCTGAACTGCTACCATCTCCTGGTCCGAGTGGTGAGCAGCTAGAGGTCAGGCTGACAGCAACAGGGTCCATGCCTGCATCTGAGCAGGCCATCCCTGACCTCCAATCTGCAGCTCCCAGCAGTAGTGTGCAGTGTGAGGTTGAGCTGCCAGGAACAGTGTCGGTGCCTGCACCACAGCAGGCCAGCCCGTCACCTCTCCAATCCCCAGCCATGAGCGGTGAGCAGCAGGAGGTGGAGCTGTCAGCTACAGCGTCTGCCCCATCACCAGTTCAGATCCCCGCCACTGCAGTTGGATCTGAGGCTACCAGCGGTGAGCAGCTGGAGGTGGTGCTTCCAGCAGGGACAGGGTCAGCCTCTGCACCCGAGCAGCCCTGCCCTGAACTGCTACCATCTCCTGGTCCGAGTGGTGAGCAGCTAGAGGTCAGGCTGACAGCAACAGGGTCCATGCCTGCATCTGAGCAGGCCATCCCTGACCTCCAATCTGCAGCTCCCAGCAGTAGTGTGCAGTGTGAGGTTGAGCTGCCAGGAACAGTGTCGGTGCCTGCACCACAGCAGGCCAGCCCGTCACCTCTCCAATCCCCAGCCATGAGCGGTGAGCAGCAGGAGGTGGAGCTGTCAGCTACAGCGTCTGCCCCATCACCAGTTAAATTGGTTTCTGCTGATCTCAATGAAGAAGTTTTGGAAGGTATGGTCCCAGATGGCAGCGATCTGGTTTCAGCAGAGGCAGAGGGCAAGGCATTTACGGCAATATCAAGCACTTCTGGAAGAATTGGTGGACAACAAGTTCTGAAGGGAATGACGAATGTTTATAATCCATCTAGCTGTGATGGTTGTAAGGAAGCTGATGTTGCAGATGAATGCCTTACCATGGCTACCAAGGCACTTCAGGAGAAAGGCAGCCATGATGATCAGCAACAGCAGCACGGTCATTACTTGCAAATGCCATCCTATGCTGCTGTGATCCGGTCTATTCCCCCTGCCTTAATTATGCCAGCTGATACTGCAGTCCAGGTGGGCAAGTCACTTGAGGTTGGAGCATTGGAGTTAAATGCTCCAATTATGGCAGAAGCTGCCATTCAGGTCGGGAACTCTCTGGAGGGCCAAGTGCCGGTGCCAGATGTGAGGCAACAAAGTGCTTCAGTGATGACCCCTGCGGCAGTTGTTGGATTGGTATGGGCTATCCAACATGGCTCATTGCTTCATGGAATTCACGCCATACAAAATCAGCAGGGGATACCCAACACCAGCATGCAAGATCCCCTGTTGCTAACACCTTCCCTGAAGACTTCGAATTCACCCCTGCCACTCCTCCAGCCTCCACTGCACATGGATGAGGGAGCAGTTATGCCAACAGCAGAGAATGATACCGTTATTTCACTAGTCGTGGATGGGCTTGCTGCTGCATCTCTTCCATCTCCATTCTCATCCCCATTTAGCAGCAGAAGTCCATGGCCAGCAGATAATACAGCGGAAGGCACTGACCTTGCACCTACAGTAGGGGATATGGAGGATGCCGCCATTCCAGAACCTTCCGGTTCAAAGCTGTTCACGCAGCTACTACCCTCCCCACCCAGCAGTGGTGGTGGCCAGATTGCAGAGGTAGGTGGGACAGCGACCACCTCCGAGGTTGTGCCTGCTGGAGGTGAGGTGACAGTATTATCTACTATATCAGAGGTGGTGCAGAAGCTGCAGGATCCACAGCTGCCGTCCGTTATTACTTGCGGTGGTGGTGAGAACTTCATTACAGAAAGCAGGGATCACGGTGTAGTGGAAGCAGCTGGGCGTGCAGTGGAAACCTATCATGCAGATGAGGTCAATGTGGGCATTATTCACATGACTGGTGAGGCATCTTCTGACCAGCAGACATTCAAAGCTCTTCCTACTGGAGTGTCGTCACATGCATCATCACATTCATCAGTACTAGTTGTGGACACCAATGGTGAGTTGGAGGCCTTGGCGACCCTGTCACAGCAGTGCAACCACACCTTTGGATATGCTCCGGTGGATCACAACGCAGCCAATATGAACCCAGCACCAAATCTCCAAGCAGCGGCACGTGCAAAAGACTCCATAGATGAGCGATTAAGACAGCTGCTAAGTGCTATTGCAGAATCCGAGTCCCTACAGCATGTGGAGACTTCCCTGCCTCCCTCCCTGCTCTCATCACAACGGCTGTCAATTGCAAAGTCATCACAGATGTTGGCAGAGAGCAGCACGGATGCAGAGCGAGTTGCTCCGGAACCAGTTGCTTGGCAATCATTTGCACGTGCAGCAGTACATGCTTTGGGTTTTGGCGTTAACGTTGTTGATGAAACCCCAGCAGAGTCCGCTGCTTCAAAAGGCATTGAGGAGATAGCTGGACTGGTGCTTTCTTCCACCCGACCCAGCAGCCATAACCTTATGTCAACAGCTGACATGGAAGCAGCCACCACATACCTTGCCGCAGAGGCGGCAAAGACCGCCACTCCTGTGTCTCCATCAAAAGTGGCCAAAAATGGCCTTAATGCACCACCACTACCTCCCTTGCCAACTAACAGCCGAAACTCGACTGCTGCAAGTGATGAACATGCCCTATGCACAGGGGCGGCTGCACCAGCAGTCGCAGCAGCCACTTCAATACATTCATCTTCACCGATTGTGGAAGAGCTCGTTGTGCCACCGCCACCCTTCCCAGCCAACGGCACAAGCGCAAGAGCAGACCAGGCAGCTGAAACGGCGGAAGCCGTACCAGCTGAGGCACCTGCAATTGTTTTGGAGCCGTTCCCAGCTGGAGAGAGTGCTGAGGATCAGGTCATTGGGGGACATGTGGAGCCTGCAGTAGTGGCAACCGTGGATCAGGCAGTAACAGAGCAGGAGCCTGCAGTAACGGATAGGGAGTCGCCGGTAGCGGAGCCGGTAGTAGTCGGAGACGTGGCGCCGCCGTTGGTAGCCTTGGAAGAAGCGGTGGCAGCAGCGGACATGGCGGAGGCAGCAATAGTGGAAATGGAGGGAGCAATCGCACAAGCAGAGCCAGGGGCAGCATTCGCAGGAGTGGACGTTGAGGCAGCAATGACGACAGACGCGGACCTGGAAGCAGGCGGTGTGGATGCCGGATCAGCAGTGGTGGATGCGGAGCCAGCAGATGACGATGTGGAGTCGGCGCTACCTGACGCAAAGCCGTTGGAAGCAACCCCAGAGTCGGCAGTTCTGGCAGTTATGGTGGAGGTAGAGCCGGCGGCCAAAGCAGATGCAGAGTCGGCAGCAGAAGATACAGAGCCGACAGCTGCGGAGGTAGAGCCGCCAGCGATTGATGGTGCAACACAAGCAGTAGCAGCAGATGCAACGCCATCAGTGACGTATGCCCTTGCAACTGCTACTGACGACAACAGTGCTGATGATGCCGATTATGCTGTTCTCAGGGCCTCACGGCCTGTGCCCAGTAATGAGGTTATGGACATATCGCGTATTGGCAGCAAGAGCTCTGGAGGCGATGTCTTTGCCATCACCCGGGGTGATACTGACAGCGTGCCCACGGTCATCGACAATACAGCAGTGGCGGCAGCAGATGAACATGAGAACACCTTATCATCACCATCAGCACCACCACCACTACCGCCACAGCCGCAGCCGCCTCCAGCTGCATTTCCAGTATTAGAGGCTGGCATCCAGGTGGGACCTTCCCTGGAGGCACCGTCAACTGAGCCAGGCACTGAACGGCAGAGGCATCATGAGGTAATCCTGGTGGAGACTGGCATCCAGGTGGGACCTTCCCTGGAGGCACCATCAACGGAGGGGACACAACAGGAGATGCCCATCCCGGTCGAGGCAGGAATTCAAGTGGGAGCTTCACTTGAATCACCATTACCTGATGCGCCCAGTGCTAATAATAAGCAGCGAAGGGCAATGACAACGACGTCGCCCAGTAGAGGGAGGGGGTCTGCGGCACCTACGCCGGGGACAACCCGAGGGAGAACCACCACAGGTGCAGCCTCCACACTGCCGCCAGGACGCAAGACTGCAACAGCCGAAACATCCTCACCCTTGAGTACTGGGAAGAAGGGCCCCGCAGCATCAGCGTCAGCAGCAAACTCGTCGGTCACCCGCAAGTCCACTGGGCTCCCGACAGAAGCGCGTTCCCCCACCCGCAGCGTGGCAACTAGGACTACGGGAAGTCGTCCGGTGCCCAACTCCCCCAGCACGTCTCGTGCTCCTGCTACCCCCGCGAACACCTCCTCCGTTCGTCCCAGCGTGAAGCCCAAGGTCGGTTGGACTCCAGCATCAGCGGGCGCTCCATCACGGCTTGATGCAGGCAGCACGAGGGCAGCCGCGGCGCCTACAAGGGGTCTTACAGCTGCCACGGCGGCGCGTCTGGCGAGCAAAGCCACTGCGGCAAACACACAGGTCTCCCCCAGCGGCACTACTGGTGCTACTAGTCCTGCGTCAACAAGGTCATCTTCCCCTCAATCTCCCCGGCGTCCCCAGCAGCAGGAGGGGACACCAACGCAGCAACAGCAGCTGGGGAAGGAATCGGCTGGGATGGACAAACGGTTCAGTCGGCTATCAAGCAGGTCACCTCCTCGCTCATCTTTTTTTATCCCGCTTCCGGGATCCCCAACGGGGTCGTTGGGTGGCCTCCCTGGAGACTTAAGACACCATCAGGCGCAGGCGCGGGAGCAGCAGGAGCAGAAGCTGAAGCAGGAGCAGGAGCAAGAGCAAGAGCAAGAGCAAGAGCGACGGCAGCAGCGCGTGGCCGTACAACGAACAACCCCGGCGACTAAGTCACCACCTCGCTCATCCTTTTTCATGCCTATGCCTGTCAGCTCTCAATCGCCTTCGGAGAAAACAAGCCACGCTGCTGCCTCTGGTGAAACTCAAGCTAATGAGACTGCTGGGGCGCGAGGAGCCGCCTTTCGGCGGCCTGCTCCGAACCCCGAGCCGCCAAATGCGCGGTCCTCGTTCTTCATGCCTTTGCCCCGCCAATCCGTGATGCAGCCCGGCAAGAGGAGTCCACTAAGTGGCCCGCCGGAAAAGCCGGCAACGGCAACGCCGGAACAACGGCTGCCGGCGGCGTCGGCGGCACCAGCCAAACCCCCGATTTCACGTATGAAGTCTCAGAGCTCGGTCTCCTCGTCCTCCGCCTCCAGCCCCCCCTCGCCATTCTTAATATTGTATCCAAACAATTCAGTTGGACGAGCAGCCCAGCCCGACGAGCCGGCGGCGGAAGCGGCAACGGTGGTGCAGGAGCAGACGTCAGAGAGGTTGCGTTCCAGCGGCAGCGGCGGCAACAGTGGCAGCGGCAGCGGCATCGTTAGTGTCAGCAGTTCCAAGGCAGCCGCAGCCGCCATGACCTCATCCCTGGCCCATGCACGAGCGGTGGACCAGCCTTTTGGAACCATTGAGTCCATCCCCGAAGGAGACGCCGAGGGAGATGACGACGACGCCGAGGCTGTGGAAAGTTGGACACGTCAGCATCGGAAGCAGGAGATCGGGGGGGAGGAGGAGGAGGAGGATACTGACGTGGCCGTCCAGGCGTCCTCCAAACGCCAGCGTTCCTCCGAAGCGGAAGGCTCCGCCGCTTTGAAACCGACCATGACGTCACCGTCGCCGCCTCCGCACGCTGATCTGGCCCAAGGCCTCCCGACGCAAGATCAAGACAAGGACGGATCCGCTTTACCGCCGCCGTCAGTTATGGACGCGGTGACCGGGGTGGCAGCTGTGGCGATGGCTGCAGAGGTGGCGGCAGCGGCGGCACTGGCGGAGGCATCGTCCCCAACACGCGTACCGTCCGAAATCTGGCCACAGCGGGACTACGTTGCTCCTAACACGCCACTTGGCAGCCTGCGGTCAGCAGTGGAAGCGACTGCGGCGGCAGAAGTGGAGGACGCAGCTCCCGTATGTACAGCGGACGGCAGCCTGTCGCCAGGGTTTGTAACAGACGATGTATCAGAGCTAAGTGGTAGCAGCCGGATATCACACACGCCGACGGGGCCCCTCTGGCTGCCGGTCGTATTGCCACAGGGGGCGGTGTCGGCAGATGGTGGCGGCCCCACCGGCAGCGGCGCCGATGCACCCCGGTTTGCTGCCAGCGACCGCATCGGCAGCTCATCGTCTTTTGCACACATGAGGACACTTCCTGACAGTTCGCCGCTCGAGGGCGACTCGCTGCTTTCACCCGATGAACGGCCGTCGGCGCCATCGGTGGGAAGTATAGATGGCGGCAGTAGCGGCAGTAGAAGCACGGTCGTCGGCGGGAACCTGACAGCCGCTTGCTCACCGACAAGCTTGGCTTTGAACAAGAGCGAAATTGGCCGGGCGGTGCCGTCAGCTACATCACCTTCCGTGCGATCCCCGGGCTCCTCTTCACCCGAAGTTGCGCTCCTTTCCCCGCCCGTGATCGCCTTGACGTCTCCTTTCAACGAGACGCAATGGCTACAGGACATCACAGGGGCGGACGGCGCCGGTATCGGCAGCGCCAGCTTCAGGACCGTCAGCGGCCGTGGCACCCTTACTGCCCCGACGCCGATCCGAGCAATGCCGCCAAAGGACATGACGCTGGCGGCGATACAGACAATTAACCAGGCGGTGGCATTCGGCAGCATCATGACTGATCGAAGCAGCTCGGAAGATGTGCCACCGCTGCCGCCGGCAGCAGCAACAGCAGCGTCGTCCGCGGCGGGGGCGGCAGCGTCAACGGCAGCGGCGGCGGCGGCGGCGGCGGCGGTGGCAGATCAGAGTCCGGTTCTGACGCCGTTCTCCTCTGAGCAGGTCGTCACGACGTCGCATGTCGTACAAGGCCCTTTATCACGTGTCGCTGAGGAGGATGAGGATGAAGCGGAAGCGGAAGGGGAGGGGGAAGCGGAAGGGAAGGGGTATGAAAACGAAGAAGGACATGAGCAGGAGACGGTGACGGAATCGAGTGAGGAGGAGGAAGAAGACAGGGAAATCCGGGTGCGAATCCGACCCGTGGTGGTCCCACCGATCACAGATCGGCCTTCCCCTAATTTCCCCGATCACCTCTTAATTCAGCACCCCTCGCTTATCGGATCTCTGGCTGAAATCCAAGCCGCAAGAAGATTCTGGAACGAGCTGAATTCCGCCACCGCCACCGCCACCGCCGCTGCCGCCGCGGTTTCGACGACGTCGTCCAGTGGTAGCCGCTCTGCCAGTCCTCAATCCCCTGGCACCGCGACCCAGCAACATCCGACAGAAGTCATTCGGGCCAACAGCGGTGGCCGAACCCTCCTGGCGTCTTCCAGCGCCGACATGGCACCCAGGTTGCAGTCCTGGCGCTTAACCACCAACCCTGGCTATATTGCCGCAGACATTATTGATGATGATGGCGATGGCGATGGCGGTGACGCCGACTTGTCGCCGCTGGCCCGGCGCAGCACCCCAGCACTGCTGACCCGATCCAACGCCTTCCGAAAGTCCTCAGAATCCTCCTCCCGGCCGAAAGTGCTTCCACTCCCTGATTCGTTTCCCATCTCCCCGTTCCCCACGGGTTATCGACCGCGAGGGGCCAGCATTGCGGCTCCTTTGAGCAGTAGCTGGGGCGGGCCCTCGCGCTCAGGGTCGGGGTCGGGGTCGGGGTTGGGACGGGGCAGTTCGAGGGCAAGCTTCGGCGGCACTTTAAATTCGGCGCTGGTTCGTGGTACGGCGGTGGCAAGGCCATCGTTTTCAGGGGCACGACGCAGTTCGGTATCAACAGTTGGTGCAACAGACAGCTCCCAACGGAATCGGGGCACTGTCTTTGGCCCCTGGTCTCAGGTGTACGACACACCAGCGGCATTGACGTACGAGCGGTTTAGCACTCGCCACGGCATTGGCGGCAGCGGCAGCGGCAGCGGCAGCGGCAGAGGCGGAGGCGGAGGCGGAGGCAGCTCAGCTGCTGCTGCTGCTGCTGCACCCACGTCAACGCCGTTTGCTGCGGCTGTAATCCCGCGGGTCGCTGCTGTTGTCCCACGGGCTGTCGCCGCCGCCGACGGCTGGGCGCCGGCGTCTTCAATGACGACGACGTCGGCGGTGCACGGCTCAGAGCGGCCGGGTGGTATTGGTCGGTGGGGGGGTCATGCCAGGACCAACGAAAAGCAGCCGAACGGTCGTTGGCACTAGTATGACGATTAGGGCACCTTAGGATCAAGCGCTCTTCGGGTTCGGTGAGGGGAGAGGCGATCGACGTCGATGTAAGCCCGCAATGGCCCGCTTCTCAGGTCTTGGGGATTCCCTAGGTGATCGGGTCCTGTGGCCGTGTAGAGATTCCATCTCATCACATCGCATCTTATCATATCATAACAGGTACACAGGTGCGGAAATAATCAGGTCCCGTTTTACCGGGTTGCCAACTTGCCACCGAGTTCATCGCAGCGGGCAGGATGGGGGAAGGATGGGGAAAGGATGTAGTACTCGGGGGAGGCGGGAGGGAGGGGTGGAGGACAACGATGACACAATATAGAGACTGTGGCGCTTGGGCTTGCAGGCAGGGCAAGTAGGCGCTGCGGGCCGTGGGAGAATTCATTGGCTGTCCTTCGGGTGCGCTGCCTTGAGTTGTGCGCTGCGCTCATTTCCGCGCCAGGTGGTACGTTATGAGATCCTCTAAGTTACTTACCTGTGTGTGGATCCGCTGACCTTCTTGAGGGGATTCTGTAAGCTGTGCGGCGGCTGCTAAATCGCAACGCAAACTAACAACACGCGAAAATGGCATGTGGGACGTACGCCCGTGCTTCGGGGGATCGGTATGCACCCTGATTTATGTGCTTGTGTGTGTGTGTGTGTTTGTGTGACGTACTTTTTGTATCGTGTTGTACTTTTTTTATTGCCTTCCAAGGCATATGCTTCAGAAACAAAAATAAATCACATAATAATAATCCACTTGAGTTCGTTTTCCCTTTTCACCGGATAGTGTGTGTTAGGGTTTGGGCACCACCACCCCCACCTCCTCCGCCACCACCACCACCACCACAATCTCACACACAGGCACCGGTGTCCGTTTCCTCAAGCTGGAATCCTAGGGGAATAGCGGGAGGCGACGAGGGAGTTGCGATATGTACGATTTTACCCCTAACGCAATGATGATGATGATGATGATGATGACAATCGCTTTGTGTTGGGCATCGTTTGCGCATTGCTGAACAACGCAAGCAATCCCAAGCTCCCCTCTTCTCGTCTTTCTGTCATCCGAAGCCGATCGAAATCCCAACGTGCTCTTGCCCAAGGCGCAACAGCAGCCCCTCCATTATAGGTTTTGGGTGGATGGACGCGGGAAAGCACGGGTGCTGCGGAATGTGTATATGTGTCTGTGTGTCTGTGGAGACGGAGTGTGTAAAAGGGAGTTCGGTGCGAATACTACTACAACTTAAAAACCCGGGCAAGTCGAGCAGAGGGCTGGTTTCGGAGTCTTTAAGGGTCCGTCCGTACCGTTGCTCCCACAGCCGCATCCCACACCCGCGTGCGCCCCTCCTCCAGTTTTAAAGCATCCGCTGATTCGCATGAAGGCAGCCGAGCTAACTCGCCCACATAAACAAACACATGTTGAGCTGAAGTCGAATTCGGGACCGATCATGTGGGGGGGGGGGAGATAGCCACCAATCAGTGTTGTTCGACCCCCATGCACGTCTTGAAGCATGTACGGGAAACAGGTAACCAACCCAAACGTCACTTCCTTGTTGATGCACAGTGTTGCTACTACCCCCTCCGTTTGCTCACACTCTCTGCACAACCAGAACCCCTCCCATACATACACACACGTACATACACATATAGACTAAGCCACGTGCCCCTTCCCTGCGCTGTGGCTCGGTCCGGTCAGGGCCCCCGCCCGGTGCTCGTCTTTGCAGGCAGGGTGAGTCGCCCACAGTGTAACACCCCATACATACACATACACACACGTACATACACATATTTCCGTTGGTCACATTAAGTTTTTCGCCCTGGGTAAAACCCCAACCTCCAACCATGCACCATTTCCATCTTCAACCGTTTAGACCGTTATAATCCGTACATCCATAAAATCGTAAAATAAAGCGGTACCCACATTACGTAAGACCGTACAGACATCGTTGCTATCTTTCATTTTAAAACTGGTCGCGCTAACCCGCCCCCCGCCGCAATTCACCTCAACCTCTGAGAGCCAGCTCCGAAACCCCCGAGTAGGGGCACAAAACCCACAGAAGTCCGCCAAGACTATGCCAGCTAACCTGTTCGGGAGTTCCCCCCTCCCTTCTTCTCCCGACCCGAATACGTGGCGTCCCATCGACGGAGGCATCCTCGCATCCTCGCATCACCCGTCACCCATCACCCATCACCCATCTCCGCAGGTACATATTTCCGAATGGCAGTAGTCGCAGATCTCCGCGCAGTTGCGTCTCGGAATCATTCCGCACCAAAATTCGTTATGAAGCCGCATCTCAATGAACTCTGGGTAGTTGAAGCGGCGCCAACGGCGGCAACGGCCGCAACCCAACCAATGCTCCATGGACTGCTCGGATCGTGGTAGGAGCCAGCGGGCAAGGCGAGGACAGCGGTTAGGGGCCATGGGCATGTGAAAAGCGTCTGGGAAATAGGCCGGAAACATACACATGCCGTACATCATATATATGACCTGGGGAACGTGTACGTGTTGAAAATGAGAACATGAAAAACGGACCTGAGCACCCCGGGGGGCGGGGAGGGGGGGAAACAGCGGGGTAGAGGCAAGATGCGTTTCGAAGTTTTGTTTCTTAGGTTTGAGAATGGCGTATAGTAGGACGGCATGGGAATGATGCACCGTATAAGTACGGAAACGTACGGATGTCAAGCATGGATGGTACGCACAGACAGACAAGTAGCAATTACATACGTTATAAGCCATCAACAGCAAGTACGATGCGGCAATGATGCAGCAGCAAGGATATTCCGGTCTATGTCTAAGTATCCTGAACCGCTCTTCGTTGGTGTCTGCGACCCGTGGGTCTGGTGTCTGGTTAGTGTCTGTGACTTGTGACCCATGGGTCCGCTATGTTAATCACACCCCCTTCACCGGTCACGCCCCCGTTCATGTTCCCCCTCCCCTCGCCCAAGTCCCCCACCCCGACATCCTTACGTTGGCCGCCACGACCGCCGCCTCCAGGGAGGCATTCCGTTGCTTCAGCGCTTGATCCACCGCGGAGAGCATGTTAGCCGCCGTTTTCCGAGCGTCAGGGAAGTTGTACGGCGATTTCCCCGGCTCGTTGTACAGCATGCAGTTGTCGTATATACGCTTGAAGTCCGCTAGGAAGGCCTCTCTGCTGGCGTATTGCAGCTCCCCGCCCTTCCCTGGAGCACCCGGCCGCTTGCCGCCAATCTTCTCCTCAATCCGCTGCATGTACATTACGTTCTGCGGCGGCCATCACCAGCCCGCGGGCAAGTGGGGGTTATTACGAGGTATTATTACAAGGGGGGGGTTGGGGTACTTATGTTGAGACAGGCAGGGAGACGCGAAGAAGAATAACAACATGCAGAATAACATGCCCGCGCTTCACACGTACACACACGTACACACACATATGCATAAACAACACAATACCGCACCACACACACAACCAAAACCACCCCCCCTTACGTGTCACAGCCCTCCCTCTGCCCTAAGGTACCTCCGGTGGAATGAAGCTGTGGTAGTCTTTAACGATGTTGAGGTCCGGGTACTTCTCAAAGAGGTTGAGCGCCCAGTCAACCTTACGGGCCGCGGTCAACGCCGCTGAGTAGACCTTCCGCATGGCAGCCTCCGCCTGTCCTAGGGACCACTGCCGTCCACCGGCCGCGTCGGCCAGCGCTGCGGCCGCCGGTGCGGAGCCCGCCGCCGCTGACCCAGCCGCAAGCGGTGCATGGGAGGCCGGCTCATACTGCGGCATCGCCGGCGCCGCTGCGGCGCCGGCGCCGGCGCCGGCGCCGCCAAGTCGGCTCACGTCTTCCTCGACGTCCTCGTCGCTATCCAGACCGAAATCTACAACCTTGCGCTTGGCTGCACGGGGACGGAGTCCACTGTTGGCGCCTGCCGTACCGCCTGCCGGCGGCGTGGCCGCAGTCATCACGTCGCGCATCTCCACATCCATGCCGGTGGCACCGTCGCTGAAGGCGCTACCGGCCCCGCCGGCGCCGCCGGCGCCACGGCGTCCGGATGCTGCCGGTCGCCGTGTTCCTGCAGTTCCCGTTGACGTCGTCGCGGCGAAGGCGGCGGCCGCCGCCACCGCCTTCATGCGCGCACGGCTGGTCGTACCCTTGGGTCCCCGGTACCTCCCGCCGCCGCCGCCGCCGCCGCCAGCATCCTCCTCTTCATCTTCCGATGCAACCCAGTCCTCCTCTTCCTCCTCCTCGAAGTCGTTGAGATCCTCATGATCCGACTTTTCTAATTCCGGCTCCTCCTCTTCCTCTTCGTCATCCAACATGTCGTACTCCTCCTTAAAGCGAGTGCGCGCCCGCGCACGGCCAGACGGCTGCCGCGCGCGGGCCTTACCGGCTGCGGCGCCGCCGCCGCCACCACCGCCGCCACCACCGCCGCCACGAGCGGCTGGTGCGCGGCGGCCCCTCCGTGCACCGCCGCTGCGAATTCGATATGAGAATTCTTCGTCGCTTTCCTCCATCGAGTCCCAGTTCTCGCTCGCTAATTCGTCCTCGTCAATTGTAACGTCGGCGTCATCGTTGCGACGGTGTGACCGCCGCCGGATGCGGCCGCCGCCACTCACCGGCGTGCTGGTGGCGGCAGCGTTTGCTGCAGCTGCTGCTGCCGCCACGCTGGCTGCCGCCGCCGCCGCCGCCGCCGCCGCGGCTGCGGCCGCTGCTGCAGGACCGCCGGCAGACACAGCATGCATAACGGGCGCGGCGGCGGCGCCGCCGTCGACGCCCAGTGCTTGGCTGCCGTTCGCGGTCCCGGCAGTCGCTCCGCCGCCGGTGATTGCCGGTGAGACGGCGCCATCAGCATCGGCGCCGCCGTCGGCGTTTGTAGCCGCCGTTGCTTCCTCATCTTCATCTTCGGTCGTTATCTCCGACAGGTCACTCAGGTCCACGTCAGCACGGTAGTTGGGACACAACCTGCAACGGTCAGATGCGTCAAAACGAGCAGACGCGCCTACATGAGCCTGTTAGGTGTAGGTGATGCTACCTCCAACCCCCAACCAGAACTCGCCCCGCCATAATTCGCATTTACATGTCGGCACGTTCACACACGTGTTCGCGTTACTCGGCCCCCAAAAGGCCTCTTCATCTCTCCCGCCCCTGGTCCTCTTTCCCCGCCCGGAGAGGCAAAACCCCACGATTTACCCGTCACCACACACCTGCCACTGCCGAGTACGAAAATATGATTATAAAATATTAAACATGGGACGACATCCTACCCTGCCACTGACCCATGTACTGACCCACGCACTCACCGGCTATACGCGCCATGTCCCGGTCGGCCGCAATCCGGACAGACATTCGCCTGCTGCGGTAGACGAGGCGCCGCGGGCTTGCGGGGCTTGGGATTTGCGGGCCGTGCACGTAGTGGTGGTTTCGGAGGTTTGGCGGAATCCGTGCCCGCTGCTGCTGCGGCGGCGCTGCTGCCGCCGCCGCCTACTGTCGAGGGCGACGCGGCGGTGCCGTCGGCGCCCTCCGACACCGCTGTCGCCGCCGCAGACGGCTCAGGGCGCCGTGCACCCGCCCTTCGGATGGTTCCCGCTGCCATTTTCTTCATGACGCGCGCCTCGTCATCTTCGCCTGTGGATGTGCTCAAGTCGTCGTCCTCCGCGCTTTCAGCGCCTCCGCCGCCACCGGCGCCTCCGCCGCCGCCAGTCGGGGCTCGCGGCACCCGCCGGCGCTTATAACCGCCGCCACGACCTGCCACCGCCGCGGAATCCCATCCCGGAATGCCGGAATGCAAATAATAATTAAAATTAATTTATCAAATATCAAATATGTTTTTATAAATTCACAAATTAAATCGCTAAAACCCGAATCGCAGCATGCATAATGTACAAGCGTATGATCAAGATACGATCTTCTCTACTGGATTCCGATCTCCTTGCTTCCGTACCTTCACCGCCGCCGCCGCCGCCGCCACCACCTCCTCTCCCCCGGCCCCGCCCGCGGCCGCCAGCCACCACCCGTACCGGAGGCCCAGGCATGAAGTTAGCAGCTGGCGGCTGTAGCACCTGCTGGCCGAACCCGCCCTGCTCTGGCCGGTTAAGTCCCCTGATGCCACAGCATTGACCGCAGATATATCCGCCGCCGCGGCAAAGGAGGGCGGAGGTGGGAAAGCGAAACCAAACATATGACTTCAAGAGCTGTTGGCAGTGGTGGTAACGTTTTGTCGACGAAAGACAACTTATAAAAAGGAGGGGGTATAGGCTATAGGGTGAAGGGCGCACAAAACCCTTCCCCCCTCTCCTTCCCCAGCCCCACCTTCTAAAATTCTTCCTCCCCCGCCCTCACGCATACGACGGAACTTCGCGTTGCCGTACCCCTATTATTATCGCGTTACCCCTGCCGTCGCCGTACCTGTTGATGATCTGCATGTCGGCACGCTCCCTGTACACGAACTCCTTCCTCGAAAGCTCCGTTGCGCCGTCCGGGGCCAGCAGGGTGACCACTCGCCGGATTCGCCGTTCCTTGGGCTTTGCCTCCAGAGCCTGAGCGCCCTGGAGGGGGGAGAGTTGAGGAGGGCCAGGGGGTTTGGTACTTTCAAAGTGTGTCTTCTAGGTCGGGGTTTAGGCCTCTAGGGGACTTGGTGCTCCAGGGATGGCTTTTAGGATTTTAGGTGTTTTAGCTCCACTGTCAGACAAACACGCGCGTAAACACATACAGATGTACAGACGTACAAATACATCAGTATTACTTCTTCTCTTGGTAGGTGATAAAACCACAAATACACACACGCGCACCGTCGCACACACTCAAGACATACAAGCACACCTTCTTCGCCTTGCCAGTTTTATCCGCCGCAGCACCGCCCCCGAGGAAGCCCTCCCGCTGGAGCTCCAGATAAGCTTGCCGCTCTTCGTCGTCCTCCGCAGCGGCGGCGGAAGCGGTGGCGGTGGTTGCTCGTCGCCCCAACGGCCGCAGGAGACCGTAGTCTTCGGATGGAAGGCGTCCCGCACGGGTTTAAGGGGGAGGGGCGGGGTGAGAGGTGTGGGGAAAACGGGAGGGGAGGAGAGGAGGGATGGGGAACGAAAGAGGGAAGAAAACACAACCGCTTTCTGCCGCAATTCTCACACCTCCCCGTGATCAAGAACAGCATACACATACACATACACATACACATACACATACACATACACATACACATACACATACACATACACATACACATACACATACACATACACATACACATACACATACACATACACATACACATACACATACACATACACATACACATACACATACACATACACATACACATACACATACACACACTCGAAGCCCCCACCTTCCAGCGGCGGGGCCCAGTCCTTGTCGCGTTTGATTGCCTCCAGCTGCTTCTGGAGGATGCCGCAGGCGATGCGGCGAGCACTCGCGATCTTCTCATTCACATTGAGTCGCTGCACCCGGACGAAATGCGCGTTGAAGCCTTCAGTGCCCTCCATGGCCGCCTGGGTGGCGAGCTTGCGAACCAGGTCAATACGGCGCCACCTGCGTGCGGGATGTCATGTACGGAAAATTGGTCAGTGGTTGGGTCAATCCTTTAAGATCACTAGAACTGCATTGGAGGTGGCGGATTGGCGGCTGCCCCTTCCCCTGCCCTCGTCTCCATTACCCAAAACCGCACTCATATGCCCCTGTGTGGTGTGGAGGCCTTCTGGCCGCACCTGTTGGTCATGGCGTCCACAACGTCCTTCTTCACTCCCCACTGCATCAACATACGCCCCGCCTCCTCGTGACCCAGCTTCCGCAGGTCCGCTTCCGTACCCGTGATGCTGCCCTCCTGCAAGCGGAGTCCAGCCACCGCCATTGCGGGGACGGGTTCAGAAAGGTCTGGGTTTTCGCCCTGGGGTTGAGGAATGAGGACATGCGGCCGCCAAGACGGCACCTCCTCCCTTACCCCACCTGCGGCGGACGATCCTTCAGGTCTGGCCGGGTGACTCTCTGCCAGTCCGCCTGGAAGCATAGGCCGTAGCCGCGACCTGAAGAAGGGACATGGCCAGAGGGTTCGTTGCGTGAGGCGGAGGTTGTGGAAGGGCAGGGATGAGAACCCATCGATGAAGAGCCGAACCGGGGGCCGGGAGGCGAGCCCACTCCTGCGCACTCCAGCAAGATAATCGTGTAAGTGCTAAAGGGAGAGGAGAGGAGTCGAGGGAGGGGAAACTTAACAGCGTCAAAAGAAACAGAGCAAATTTATTAATAGCAGCGGGCAACCGGGGGATACAGGGAGCGGAGGTGGGCGCCCATCCTAACACCTGAGTTGTTCCAACCTTTCTCCCCCTCCTCCTCCTCCTCCTCGTCCTCCTCCTCCCCCTCCTCCTCCTCCTCCTCCCCCTCCTCCTCCTCCTCCTCCCCCTCCACTCACCAGTGGGGTCAAAGGGCCCCTCCACTCGCAACCACGTACTTCCCCTCGTATCACCCCGCGTGGCCGACGCGTACGACCCTGTAGTGACCCATGGGGCGGTGTTTACCGCCCAGTCGATCAACCGCAATGCTGGACCGGCCTGCATGGGCAGGGAGAGCCCACTTTCTCGTCACGTAAGCAAGAGCGCGAAGAGGCGCTTTTTAAAACAACTAGAAGCAATAAAAAGCCGTTGCAGACCTTGGGGTTGAGTTCCGCCAGCTGCCTGATGGCCGCCTGCCACCGCTCCGGCTCCATTCTCGCTACAGCCGTCAGCACCTGCAGGTTCTGCAGCCCTAGGGCCTTGAGCCTCAACTCTGCAGCCCGCATGGCCTCGTAGGAGCAAACGACGTCGGGACGGACCATATCGCGAAGCTTGGCTTCCTGAGGGAAAGAGAGGGCGGACGATGGGGCAGCATGACGTGAATATATGGAATAATCCCGACAGATTGGCATCATCTTACCAGCACACACACAATGCAAAGACAATCACGCATACACACAAATACACGCACACACGCACACACACACACACACACACACACACACACACACACACACACACACACACCAACGCGTCCCTTCGCCCTTGTGCCCCTTTCGAATTCATATATATTCCCGAACCCTTTCCCCTCCTTCCTTCCCCCCCAACACACACATACACACCTCCGTGATGGACACGCCTTCCGGCAGTTCGTACTCCGGGTTATCAGCTGACCCCGCGTGGCCGTTGACCCCATTGGCCCCATTCGAGGCCACGCCGTCCTTTTCCTTGAGGCGGCAGCCACACTCCTTCTCGATGCGCACACGGATCTCGTCACGGGGTATGTACGGCAACTGGTCCGCCACGTCCTTCAGCGTTATGGAAGGCTTGGCGTTGGGCTGGAGGGAAAAGTTGGTACCGGTACGGCAATGGTGCGGACGGAATACTTAAAGCGGCGTTTCGGAAATCCAGAACAATTTAAAATTGTAAAGTAATCATAAAAAATGATACTACTACTACTACTACTACTACTAATAATAATAATAATAATAATGATAATAATAATAATAATAATAATAATCTAATTTGCACGAAGGAGCTCATAACCAAACGGCAGCAAGGCTTTGGTGGCACAGGAATGTAGACGTGACAAAACACGTGTGGGGTTTGAGCTGGGGAGGGGAGGGGACTTGACACGGGAGGGGAGGGAGGATGGGTGGGTCGGGTGTATGAAGAGCACATCCATCTTTCCCCCCCCCCAAAGCCGCACTCACGGTCAAGTCGCCCCCATCGCTCCGCACCACCCCGCAGCGCCGAAACCATATTTTTCTCTCTCCCCCCAAAGGCTCGAAACAGCAGCAACCCCTTTTAACTACTGTCCAAGAAACATCACCCCCTTCGCACAACCCGCTGTTGGGCCTTACGTTGCGGTTTCGAGCCCTCTGCAGCGCTCGAGCCACCACAACGAAAATTCGGTTGGAGTTATAGTTCTTGATCCACTCGGCGTCCCAGGGCTCCGGAACCCGCTCGTGGGGGTGCTGCTGGCCCACCGTCAGGGTGCCGGTCAGCTCACGAAGCTGCGGGTGGACAGTGTGTGTGTGTATTATTATTGGTTAATGAGCCGATTAGTTAACTGTTTGTAAGTTCGTTAATTGGTTTATCAGTTGACACTCACGTGGAGTACGCCGTTATTGGCCCTTAGAAGCAGGAAGTCAGAGGGCCGCGGGTCGTGCGGCGCAGCGGGCGCTTTGAACATGTGCGTGTCGACACACATGACCGTCTGGCCGGGGGGAAGGACCGTGTAGAAGGGCGTGTTCTCGGGGCCTGAGGGGCGGGGGGGGCGTGTTCGACAGAGGCAGACGGAGAGGCAGAGCTCAGCAGCGACAGGGGAAGAGGGAGGGGCACATGGGGTTTGGGTTTTGGATCCATTTGTGTGTCAGGTTCGGTTGGATAAAGATCCACTTAGGGTTTAGGAATCGGAGACACAGACACAGACACAGACACAGACACAGACACAGACACAGACACAGACACAGACACAGACACAGACACAGACACAGACACAGACACAGACACAGACACAGACACAGACACAGACACAGACACAGACACAGACACAGACACAGACACAGACACAGACACAGACACAGACACAGACACAGACACAGACACACAGACATGCTCTCTCTCTGTCGCACGCGCGCGCTCGTTCGCCTCCTCACCCAGCGGCTGTACGGTGCCCAGCTTCCACATTTGCCGGCCCCCCGCGCCCTTGCCACCCGCCGCCGCGCCCTGCTGTCCGGCCCCCGGCCCGGGGGTCCCCCCGCCCCCAACAGGGCCAGTGGGTGGCTGCAGGTCGTTGTGTCCCATGTCCTGATCATCGCGCCGCTGGTAGTACGTCAGCAGGCGGGCGCCCATGGCCGGCCGACCCAGCAGCGGCGGGTACTCTTCCAGGTACTCCAGCAAAATCACGTGGCCGCCGCAGCCTGTGTCGTACACCGTGAGATTTAGGGTTTTATGAGTTTTAAGGGTTGTTAAGCCTTAGGCCCTTAGGCGCATATCACAGCGCCCAGATGCCGTGCGTCTGTGTGTGTTTCGAGTCCTCAAAAGTGAGCACCACCCGTGGCAAGCCCCCTTCCCCCTTCCACCGGTAGGTACTGCAATACGTACTGCGATACGGTCAAAGACATTCGCCCCCCACCGCTCCCCCTCCTTTCCCCCCATCCCATAAATACCCACACATACATACCTGTCAGGCTAGCCTTGGTTCCAAAGGCGGCGGGGGGCTTGATGCCCTGCCCCGGGTCCGGCATGGCGGGACGCTGGATGAGGCGCAGCGCCGGCATGAGCACATATAGATGGTTTTGCTGCGGAGAACGGAAACGGGAAAGGGGAAGGCAGGGAAGGAGGGTGGGATGCGCGAGGTGGTGGTGGAGGTCGATAAAAACCTTCGTGGAGGTGGTGGTGGTGGAGGTGGTGGAGGTGTTTGTGTTTGTGTTGGTGTTGGTGGCGGTGGTGGGGTAAAACGTACATCAGATATCCCCCCTCCCCCGTCCCATCCCCCCACCCTCCTCTCGTACTCTACCCCAATAGGCCCCCTCCTCTCCCCCCTGCTCTGTGGCGATCCCTTCCGACCCATGGGTCACCCCCAACACGTACACACTCACCGGTTTGTTGATCCCCGCCTCCGCTAGCCGTGTTTCTGGCGTCAATGGCACCAACGGCCAACCGCCAACGATGCTATACGGCGAGTCCTTGTGCTGAGGGAAGCCGATGTCCAGGGCGTTGCGCCCATGTGCGTCACGCACCGCCAACACATCCGCCAGCTTGTGGAACGAGTGAGCTGCGTCCATAATGCGATTCAGAGTCGCGCCAGTCACGCTCCTGCAGTACGAACAAAACATACACGCATACACACACACACACATGTTGAAAAAGCGGCACGTAGGTTCACTACGACGCTCCGAAACCACGTCTTTTCCTTGCCTTCGCCGTAGCATCTTAGCCGGGTACACGTAACATTTCCGTTATGGAAATAAATACGTAAATTGAAATAATAATTAAATAATAAAAAAGTATTTTGAAGGCTTTTTTCAATACTTAGTAAAAAAGCCTAGACCTACTTGAACATGTAGACCAGCTCCCTGGATTGTTTGGCGGCCGCGGCCTGCAGCGCCGGCGCCGCTCGTTGCGCCGTGACCGCTACGGACCACACGGCCCGCGGGCGGTGGAAGAGCAACAGATCCTCCCGAGACAGCCGGGCTGGCAGCGTGGCCAGAGTGATGGCCGGAGTGCCGTGGCGGGACAGGGACTTCTGGGTGCGGTCCACTCGGGCTTTGGCCTGAGGGCCGAGAACAGAAGATGAGATGATCATCCAAATCAGATGTACGGCGATGCGAAGCCAGAGGAGCTACGCTGCGCTCTACCTTGTACCCCAAAATGGAAGAGTTTCGGAGCCGGAAGTGAGACACCACAGAAGGCGAGTTCAGGGAGGACCCCTCGAGGGAGGGGGAGTCGCGGGAGGGGGAACAAGAGGGTATCTCCAAATTCAGACATTATACGGGACTTGACGTGTCGTACGTTCGTACCTGATGTGTGTAGTGGCTGTCTTGAGACACGTTGAATGCCGCCAACTGCAAACCAATCACTTCACTGTGCGCTGCCTCCATCACCGGGCCACGGACAACCTTGCGCCGTACAACCGGGGGAGCCACTATCGCTGCGGCACGGCGGAGCTGCTCCGAAACCGCAGCGACATCCTTGGCGTCCGCCGCCGTCGGCGGCACCTGGGCACGATATACCAACGCCGGGTCGTTAAGATTATGAATGAGCGGCGCGGGGGACGCGCCGGGCGCGGCGTCAATGGCAGTAGCGACCCATGGGTCCTCATTAGAGAAAGCGAGTGAGGAGTGGTAATACCGGGCCGTACTCCGCGAGAAGCTGGTTGCGGCCGCCGCCTGTTGCTTATCCAGCCGCAGCATCTGAGGATGGTGCCCGTCAACGAATAGCCGTTGGTCCGGCTGCGGGGCATCCGGATCCACAGCCCGCGGCAACGGTGCCGGCTCCGCTGCCCCGAGCAGCGCCAGCGGCATTGCCGGCTCGACATCACCACCGCCACGGGCTGCGGCCGTCGCTGTCGCCGCCGCCGCCGCAGCGGCCGCCGCCGCCAACGACGGATTAGAAGCACCCATCGCCGCCGCTGCCGAGGCAATCGCCGCTGCTGCAGCGTCAAGCACCGCTGTGGGGTTGGCGGACTCCGCCGCCGCCGTTGCTGTTGCTGGCGTCGGCGTCGGCGGCTGCTTGGAGAACGGCCGCACCTGATGCCCACCGAGGAGCGCCGCCGCCGATGCAAACACCGGATTGCCCCGCCACACCGCACTCGCCGTCAGTCGATTAGCTGGAATGACCCGAGCTGATGTCGACGTCGACGCCGGCTGCCGGCTCCAGGCCATACTCAACTCCCGCGTCCGCTCAGCCGACAATAGCCGCGGCGGCACGGAGCGCCGTACACCTTTCATTATCGACGCCGGCTCGTCGATCTGCATCGCGTCCTCAACCTTCTCACCCGCACCTCCCTGCTCTTCCCCCTCAACGTCGGCAATGTCACATTCCGCCGGCGCCGGCGCCGCCGGCAGTGGAGACTCGGAGCGCAACCCAGTCCTTGTGGCCGCCGCATCGGTGCAACCTCCGCTGCCACCGCCGGCACCCTCCCATAAAATGTCGTCCTCCCAGTCCTCCACGAAGACGCCGTACGCCAACGCCTCCGGCGCCAAACCCAACATCGGGGGCCGTCGCTCCGAAACCATAGCCAGCTCGTCCGCCATGTAATCGTCGGCGAAAGCGTCCCCTGGATCCGGATCCCACAAGGCGCTATCCCGTTCACGTTGCAGTCGGAGTGCCGTCGCCAGGGCCTGCGACAAGGCCTCCGTCAGCTCGCGGGGAATTATTGCATACGGGTCATCGTACTGTTCCCGTTCAACAGCGCCCGGCGGGGCGGCGGCGTCCGCTGGCTGCGCTGCTACTAGAGGTTGTACGGGCGTAACGACAGCTGACGGCGCGGCAGCGGCAGCCGGTGCCCCCTGCGCTTGCGCAGGTGTCGGCCCCGGCGGCGTCGCCGCCGGCGAGGCCGCCGCCGCCGCCGCCGCCTCGGCCAGCGGCAGCGGCGGCGGAAGCAGCAACATAGGTATCGGCTCTTGAGGATGTTCGAGGCCCCTGGTAGACACGTCGTACAGCATTATAAGTCGCACGTTCGCACGCATTGAGATACTTTGGAACTGGAGCCAGTCAAGGAGCAGAGTTGAGGCCCAAGACGATGTTGCATGCTGCCGTATCAACTGAACGCAAACCGACCTCGTCGCTCCGCCAACTCCTGCCTGCCGGTTTGCGCCTTCCCCCCTCCCTGCTATCAGATCTTCAGCCCAACCCAAGCATTATACGAATCACGGCTACCCTACCTCATTCGCCGTACGAACGCTTCCTCGCCCTCTCTGCCTTTCCCCTCCTCTGCTCCCGCCGCCGCCGCCGCCTCATCGCCCTCTTCCCCCTCAAGATCCTCCGCATCCTCGCCTTCCTCCGCGATCTCTGCCTCGCCACCAGCGGCTGCGGCCTTGGCCGCCGCCACGGCCGCCGCCGCCGCCTGCTCCGCTGCTTCAAGCTCTGCCTGCAGCCCTCCCTTGACCGCCGGCGGCCGCATCAGCGCCAGATCGTCCACCAGAGATACGGGTAGCCTCCCTGCAGCCGCAGCACGCCGCTGCTCCTCCAGGTCAGGATCCATCTCCGGCCGCGGCGGCGTCGCCGCCGGAGCTGCAGCGGCGGTGGCGACGCCCGCCTCTGTAGCCGCCGCCGCCGCTGCGGCAAGTCTCTCCCTACGCGATTGCTCCAGTGCGAGCCGCGCGGCGTGCTGCTTCTGCGCCCGCCGCTGGCGCTCACGAGCGGCAGCTACGGCGGCGCCATACTCCGCGGCTTCCAGCTGCAGGACAGAAAACGTATAATATTTTTCATAAGTTATTTTTTAACTTAAAATATGTTTTTTAAAACCACGCTAGCCTTCTTACTGTTTCAATTCTTTACTTTGGTAAAGAGATCATTCAATTAAGTATTTCTTTTCTTCACCGCAGGACGGTTCCCCCATCATGTCCCTCGGGTCTCCCTCCTCGCAATCCAGGGGGGGGGATTGCTTCAATGTTTTCGTCTTTCTCCCCCTCCCCCTCCCCCTGGCCCCTGCCCCTCCCCTTAGCCCCGCCCAATTCGGAGTAAGTCTACGCGCGAATGCGAGGGGGTTCCTCTGCTCCATGGGCTCGCTGTTTACCCCTACCGTCCCAGCCCCTACCGCCCCAGCCCCCACCGCCCCAACCCACCCGCATGTCCCGACTGTGCCGCTCCGAATTGAAGATGTCGAGTGCGGTGTGGCGAATGACCCTCTCGCCGCTGGGCAGCACTGCCAGGATCTGCAGCCCCAGAGCATCTTGCTTGGACTCCTGATGGGGAGGTGGGGGTGCGAATGGGAAGATACCAACAGCCTGATACAAAAGGAAATCACTGAGGTGCTCGGGGAGGGGGAGGGCAGGAGGGCAGGAGGGCAGGAGGGCATTAGGCGGGACAGGTCAGGCGCCCCATCTGGTGGAAGAAAGCATCCTCCATCATCCGCCCCCTCGCTCCCTTTGCTCTCCTCAGCCCCGTCATTCCACGTCCCCTGCCCCCCTCCCCTTCTCCATTTCCACGAAGCATCCCGCGCCGAACCCCGATTCCAGTGCAACCAAAATCTTAACCTTCCTCTTCCCCTTGCACACATTGAGGCCAGACGCCATCATCCATGACCATGACAGTGATCGGTGATTGTCCTCTTCCGCAGCAAGTACCAGGACTCGTTTATTCGCCTCCCCTTCCTCCCCCCATCCCTCCATACCCTTACGAGCGAAGACATACACTCACCAGCTGTGTTTTGGTGTCTACGGCCGCGGCCGCTGGTTGCTCCGAAACCTCTTGCACCGTATCATCCACGGGTGCTGCTGTCGGTTCTGAAAACAGCAAAAAAACAACTTGTTGCGGCATCCGCATTAACGTCAACATTAGCATCGTCCTCATCATCATGCTCGCCGTCAGGATGGATAGCGGCACTGACGGACACCGAATACGAAACCGAAGGCCCACGCTTCAAAACCCATCTCCCCCCCCCCAACAGTGGGGTAACAGTTGTGCTTTCCAACAGCAGTACCAGGTGTCGATTATTCGTTTCCCCCCCCTTTCTCCCTGGCCTCCATCTTCGCGACCGTTTCCTGCACCACTACGCGTCTAGGGCCCAAACATGTGAGGTACGTGGATTTGGTATTTTTTGATGTGTGAATGTGGCTGTGTGGTCCAACGCTTCCAGCCGACCCATGGGCCCAAGGCAATGAGTTTCATCCCCGCGTCATGAAACAACAGACATTCAACACATTAGACATGTCTCCAAGTGTATCTATCTAAATCTATCTATATATACATATCATCTCTCTGTATAAAAAAATACAATGATATGTTGTAGTATATATTTATTATAAAATTATCATAATAACTTAATCATATTATATTATATTATATTATATTATATATATATTATAGACATAGACATGCGCTTCCCGGGTATCATAATTCCCCAAAGGCTCAGTGTTGTGCAACCACCACCTCTCAGCAATCTCACCCCTTCCCGCCTCCATGCCACCAGCAGCAGCAGCAGCAGCAGCACTCGGAGCATTCTGACCTGCCGTCCATGGTACGGATACCATTGGGGCTGACGGCGTCATCATAAGCCCCGGCGCCATGAGCCCCGGCACCGGCGCCATTGCCGCCTGAGCTCCTGCTGCAGGCAGCCCTGGTGGCGACATGAGCGACGATGCGGCAGCGGACGCACCGCCCGGCGGCCGGAAGGCCCCGGGCGCCATGTGTGCTGCAAGTCCAGGTTCTGACTGGCCCTGTGCAGCAACCCCTGGTGCCATAGGGCCCGACGCCAAAGACCCCAGCGCGAAAGGAGGAGGCGGACCAGGTACGAGGGGCGGGGGACGCCGCGGCTCCAGAGGAGGTCCCAGGCCAGTTGAACGAGTAGTGGGGAGAGGAACGGACACAGGGGCAGTAGCGGCAGTAGCTGGCGCGTCGTAGTCATCGTCTCCGCCTGCGACGCCTGCTACTGCAGCAGCGCCTGCTCTGCCCGGCGATCCCGGCGCCAGCCCTGCCACCTGTTGCTGCTGGATGTAGAACTGAACCCCCGGGAGGTGGAGGAGCTGCGGCGGCCTGCGTGTGTGTATGCGTATACGTGTAGGAGTATGTTTATATGTACATGTAAATCACGGACAAGCAGCCTCATTTGAGAAATAAGGCTTCGAGCAGTGGCCGATTATGCGTGTGTGTATTTACAGCGTGGTTCACCCACCCGGGCCCCTTCATGGCAGCGGGCGCGTCATAGTCATCCGCTTCGTCGGTCTCACACTCATAGTTGAGTGCGCCGGCGACGGGCACGACGATGGCGGCTGCGGCTGCGGCGCTTCCCGCCTCGCCGGAGCCATCCTCCTCCACTTCCTGATGTGATGCACACGTCCAAGGAGCGGCAACAGCAGCAACAGCAGCAGCAGCAGCCAGTAAGGGACTGAGAGAGGGGCCCCGCGTCGGCATATGCCCTTATGGGGCTGGGTACTCCTAGAGGAACGGACCAAGAGTGGGGCCAACTTTTCCTTACCACCTTGCGACCATCATCGCACCGCTACCGCCACGGCCAGGCGTACGAATTCGCCCCATCATGCTTTCTGCCCCTTGACCATCCCACGTCTGTTGCAATCATCAAGATCACGACACCACCACGCCACCGACACCGCCAAAACATGAGACCAGCAGCGCGAGGTCGGTAACCGCTGCCACAACACCTCGCTGGGACGCTCGTATGGAAGGCGAGAGGCTGAGTGTGCACGTCTCACCTTGGTCAGCCCTTTCGCAATGTCCCCCTCCTCCTTCCCCAACTTGCTGCGCAGAATGGTGAGGCTTTGCCGGGCATCCTGCAGGGTTGACCAGTCAGCAGATGGACCCAAATGGGATTCAGAGACTTGCCAAGGCAACTACCAGTGACCCTTCCACCGACGTTACTTCGAATTCTGGCAGTAGCCAGGAAGTGCTAGGTGCGTGGGCTGGGTTCCCCACCTCGTCCAAATAGTCCACGTCCGCCCGTCCATCCTCATTAATGTTCCCGAAGAGAACGCTCGTAAAGATGTCGTCTCCACCTTCCTCTCCTTCATCTTCATCTCTCCGGCTACTCCGTGGCATTCCTGCCTTTGAGCTAAGCTCCCGCCCTTAAAGCTGCGACAGCATCTCCCCGCTCGGCCGCCGGCCGCAAGGAATGCGAATTGATAGTTAATGATGGTATGTTATAGTGCATATATCACCCTTGCTTGTGACTAGTTGAGAGTTGGTATTCTCGCATCGCAGAGGCATAATGGACGTTCGGCAGAGGCAAGCTAGTATTGTAGTGTTGAATTCTTGTAGTGCTAAAAATAAGGTACATATACCTGAATTAACTGATGATTGTATGCGCCTTGGACGAGTGTCGGTTTCGTTGGGCAACGGTGAAATTGCACGGAAAACTGAGTAATCAAGGCAAGCACCTTCACCTACACAACCTGTATTAACATTGTGGTCTTCACATCTGACATCGTTAATAAGGCTCATGCACTGCGTTCGGAACGTAAGGCGGGTGTGTCGACAGGCGCACGGAACCCATTCAGCGGCGCCAATAGCGCCATGCGCAGTGCCGCTTAGGTTCCACATACGCACTTCAGCATCTGGAAATGCTCTGGTAGTCGGCGGAGGCTTTGCTGGCCTGGCAGCAGCAGATGTCCTAGCGACAGCCGGCCTGAATGTAGTTATTGTGGAACAGGTGAGCTCAGTTCTCTAGCAATGAAGTGGGAGATGCATTCATAACACTGTATGCCATTGACAGTAAAAGAAACGGATCGTGATATGTCTCGGTCGCTTGACTTCCGAGATGCGGCATCATCATGCCGACATCGCGTGACGTTTATATTAAACTCACGGGTCGTAACCCGTGATCTCCACCCATAAAATATATTTATCTTGGGTCTTTCATCCTGTAGCATAAGGAAAAGTTAAAGCGATGTCGTGCGCAAAAATTAGTCAAACAAGATGGACATGGTGACGGCCGCTTTTGGCTCCCTAACCATGAGCAAAGTCCGCGTCTTCGTCATATCTTCTCCTGATGCTTCAGGATGGACAAGAAAACCAATACTTCTGCACAGAGCCGTTCTAAGTGCTTGCGACTTGCTTATTGCCACGCGCATGACCTTCCAGGCATCAGCTTGTCTAGCATTGTGCCCCTGGTCGACCTCCAGCATGTCATACTTTGCTCCTTTCCCCTTCCTTTCAACTCCCCTCCTCCTCCCCCTCCTCCTCCTCATTATCATCCAGGGACGTGGCTTGGGGGGACGAATGTGCACCCGCACCGTGACGCTCGGCAGCCGGGGCGAGCGGGTTACTTTTGATCACGGTGCGGCAGGATCCGTACGTACGACGTAATGTACGTACGGCACATATGCTGTGGTATTAAATCGTAATTATTATCGTAATTGGTTATTGAAACCTGACCACCACCACCCTCCCCCATCCCCCTTGCGTCCCTCTTGCGGCCGCCTCTAACCCCTCTCCCCGTCTAACCTTTAACCCCCTTCCCCCTCTCCCCCTCGCTCCCTCCACATCTCTCCCCAGGGTGCCAATACCTGACAGCGCGCAATCCGCTCTTCGGCGCCATGTTGGATGATTTGCACAAGCAGGGGGCGGTGGCGCAGTGGGGTCTGGGGCGGCCCGTAGTCGTAGGTACGGCACATCTGGCGGAGGACGGCACCGTGGACATGAGCACCTTCACCACGGGTGAGTGAGACCGTGTCAGATGTGTGTATGTGGGTGTATTTTAAATGCCCAGGAGCCTTTTCAGATCCAAAACGGATTCCACTATTGGATGAATGGATGCGTGATACAGCTACAGCTACAGCTACAGCTACAGCTACAGCTACAGCTACATGTGTAGGAAGAGCTGGCGAAGGCCTTCTGTCCCATCCCTCACCGTCCCCTCTCACCGTCCCTTTCCCCTTCCCCCATCACACCCCCTCCCTCTACTCCGCGGAATGTACGACATACGGGGCACTTTGTCCTGACGTATAAATAAACAGATGCCAGCAAGGCCCTATGGGTAGGAAATCCCACCAACAGCACGGTGGGACGCGCTCTGGCAGCTATTACCGGGCCCCGCCTGCGCACACTGACGGCGACCCGGGTGGAGCAGCTGCATTGGAACGTGATGGAGGGGGTGTGGACGTGCAGGGCGAGGCGAGCTGCAGCCGGCAGTAGCAGCAGTAGCGGCAATAGCGGAGATGATGCTTCGCTTGCAAAGTGAGTAGGAGGTCCCTCGGCGGAGTCTGGTGGGGTGGGACATGGGACATGGGAGGAGAGGGGGGGTGAGTGATGATCTGATCAGAGCACCTCGTCCAAATGATATTCTAAGTGTTATCGGAAAACTTCTTCAACGGCCGGATTAACGGTTGGAATGATGTTTGGACAATGAAGATTGAGAGTTCAGGTAAAGGGAGGGTAAAAACAATTCGGTTGTTGCAACCTGCAACCGATTCGGTTGCATGTTGCAATACCCTCTTCCCCAACCCGCTCCGCAACTTGCGCTCTCCATCCCTTTCCCTTTCCCCCCAAACTTCCACACATACACACACATACACACTCCCTCTTTGCCCCTCCCTCGCAAACCGTGTCTCCACCCCACCTAGGCTTGAGTCCACCCCCTTCGACTTCGTGGTGACAGCCATGAGCAGCGTCGCAACCGCCCGCCTGCTTAGCAGCAGTAGCGGCAGTAGCGGCAGTAGCGGCAGTAGCAGCAGTAGCAGCAGCCGTGGGGGTGAGGGTGGTCCTAGCGGCAACGGCGGCGGTGAGTCTCACGGGTCTCTAGCGGCGGATGTGGTGGCGGCGGCTGCGGAGGTGCAGTCCAACGTGTGCTGGGCCCTAATGGTGGCACTCAATAAGAAGATAGGTATGGTTGTCCAGGGAGGGGCTGTGGAGAGGGCGGGATGAAACAATTTGCGAAGGAGCGGCAGAGAGCGTGTGTGTGTGCGTGTGTCGTATGTGATCGTGGCCATTTGAGCTCATTGGACCGTTAATCGTTAATGGTTAGGTACCGTTAATCGATGAATCGACGGTTTGATTGGACCCAAAGCAAGTTAGGACTCAGGTCCAACGTTTACTTCAATTTTGTTATAACGACCCAACCAACAAAACTAAACCCAACCAACGCCAACCAAATGAAATCAAACGTCTTGCAAATGTAGAAAACTTTAAATTTGCATTTTTGGCGGCCCTGTGATGCGACAGACGTTCCCTTCGATGGCGCGCTCCTAAGTCGACCAGATCCCGCCGGCGGTGCCGTACCGCTGTACGGCTCCATCGCCTGGCTAGCTCGTGACTCATCCAAGCCCGGGCGGCCGCAGGTGGCGGGGGGCGAGGGAGAGGCGTGGGTTGTGCACGGCGGCCCAGACTGGAGCAATGCCCGACGAGATGCCGCACCCCGTGACGTCGCGCAGGAGCTGCTTCGCGATTTCGCACATCTCGTGCAGGTACGGAGTACGGAGTACGAACGCTAGTCGATATAAGATCTTTACCACGATTTTTATCTTTTCTGAAATCCGTCGCCGTTGCCCTTCGCGGCCCATAAGACTTCATCCAACCGACGAACCTGGAGGAGGGGCAGCGGTGGGGTCAGAGAAGGGCAGTGTGGAGGGGGGGGGGTACGTAGTGGTGTGGATTTTATATTTATATTTTATTTTATAAAATTTAGGGGGGATTGTTTTAATAAAATAGGATTTTTAACGTTAAAATCCAATATTTTTTGCGACTTGCATCTGGCCGCCGTCCCGTGTCCCCTCTTTTGCGCCTCTCAATGCCCCGCCCGCCTCTCTCTCGGTGATGTGGGGGCATCACGCAGGCGCGCATTTCCCTGGATGACGTAATCCACATGGAAGCGCACCGGTGGAATAATGCCTACCCGCTGAACCCGCGACCGCCGCACCCACCGCCGCCGCCGCCGCCGCCGCCGGCGGCCACGGAAGCTGGCGGCAGCGGCAGCGTGGCGCCGCCGCTGATGGGGTACTTTATGATCCGTCCGGAAATGCGGTTGGGAGTATGCGGAGACTGGTGAGGGAGAGGGGGAGGGGGGGAACGGTGGGGGGGGGGAGAAAAGGAAGGAAAGTAACGTTTCTTTTTGGTCAGTCAAGCCATTGGGCCATATATGCCGTACTTGTCTTGACTACGGCTGGGGTGGTGGTGGTGGTGTTTCTGGACCTCTTTCTGCCGAAGGGGCATTCCTTTTCACCTTGTGCATTTTCCTTATTGTACGGCAGCTGCTTCCTTTCCCGTGTCTCCCGTGTCCCTATGACGCAGTGCGACGCAGCTCCTCCTTGGCACCCCCCCAAAACGGATCCAATTCGTAACTTGTACGTCCTCCTATTGCCCGCGTCCCCTCCTAACCCCTCGCCCCTCCCCTACACACACACACGCACACCCTTCCCATTCCCCATCCACGTCCCCCCCTCCTCCCACCGCCCTACGTTGTTCCTTCGGGCCGCTCTTTAAATTCAACCTCCCGACCCCTCCGCCATCCCACCCGCTCTCCCACCACCATCACCATCACCGCCATCACCATCACCGCCGCCACGATCACCGCCGCCACCATCACCATCACCGCCGCCACCATCACCGCCGCCACCATCACCATCACCGCCGCCACCATCACCATCACCGCCGCCACCATCACCGCCGCCACCATCACCGCCGCCACCATCACCATCACCGCCGCCACCATCACCGCCGCCACCATCACCATCACCGCCGCCACCATCACCATCACCGCCGCCACCATCACCGCCGCCACCATCACCGCCTCCACCATCACCATCACCGCCAAACCTCCACACTGCAGGTGTAAGGGTCCACGCGCCGCCGACGCCTACGTGACAGGCTGGGAGGCGGCGAATGCCTTGCTTAGGCTGTGACGGCAAGCAGGGCATTGCGGACGGAGGAAGGACGGTTAACGGTTTAAGGAGTTAGTTGGACGACGCTGCATTGGGTTTTTCAGTACACAGGGTGGCTTTCGTCGGAGGAGTCTTCATCGCGAGCGAGAGGTCGTCATATGGCGGCGGAGATCGATGCAATGGTCGTGCGTGATTATAATTGCCGATGATAAATTTTGAGGAATTCAAATTTTGATCGTACATCGTACGGCAGTCAGCTGCAGACATTTTAAATTTTAAAATTCAATTGGCCTGATGCAACGACAGCTCTGTTCCCACTCCTCGTGGAGTGAAGACGCGCGAAGAGACAAACACTCTGCGGCAAAAGAAGGGTCATCAGCCGTTCACGCACAGCGTGCAGGAGATGATGACGTAAAACCATGTACAATGAACATAAAGTACGACATACACACCTTCAGAAATTTGCCTGGGTTGGTTTTTGCATTGAAGCTGCCGTACGAGCATACCGGTGCATTTTGAGAGGGTGCTTTTATTGGCACATTAGTAATTAGTACGGCGCGTGTGGAGAAAGGCGTTGGGTAGCCCCGTGCGGTAGAGGACATGGTTGCGAGCTATGCCAGTGCTTGCGTATGTGCGGATTTTTGGGTTATGAGTGTTATGTGTACGGCAAGTACAACACTAGCAACATCCAGGCATGCATAAAAGTGAGTGCAAACCAAGCTGCTGCCGTACTTAGAAACCGATTCACACAAGGCAGCTTTGACCATCCGTCAGCTGTTCCTAGTTTTCACTTTGACGAGAAGCTATTGACTTCGCCCCTGAGTCCATCATGTGGACAGGGCTGCCCCGGCTGGGGCTGGGACGTGGGGACACTATTCCGCCGTACTTCTCACACCCTCTCCTTTCCTCTCGTTCACCCTCTCATTGCCGTACATGGCCCCACTTCTCGTGCATAGCCTCCGATTGCCGTACGTAGGCTCCAATGTTTATGCTACCTGGCCAAGGTTATCCTCGTGTGTAAGACGCCGTACAAAAAATAAAATCATGACTGGACGGAGATGTTGTTACAAGCCCTGGAAGTATTCCAACATCGCCACCAAGCTTGTGATGATGCCACCATCATCATCCTCATCATCATCATCATCATCATTCATCACCTAAACCATCGCCATCCCCTACATCACATATAGCAGTACTATATACCGGCTTTGCGCCGACTGAGTCTCCTACCACCGAAGATTACTCATCATGCCACCCCATACACACACATACACACATACACACACATACACACATACACACACATACACACAAATACACACACATATACACACATACACACACATACACACACATACACACACATACACACACATACACACACATATACACACATACACACACACATACACACACATACACACACATACACACACACATACACACACATACACACACATACACACACACACAAAGCTTATACATCATTTCCACTTTCAGCCACAGGCCGCAAGGGGTAGGTGCAGCCCTGCATGTCAGGTGCCCTGCAATGCAGTCAGGGGAATGCAGTTTGTCGAGGGGGGGGGGGAGAACAGAGGCCCCGAGTAAGCCTGACACTGCGATGGGAAAAACTGCCAACTGACTGAGCAGGTGCATGTGGTGGTGCCGCCGTAAGCTGCACATGTTCACGTACACATACACACACACACACGCTCACTCGTACATATCTATGTACGATAAATTGCATACACATAACACAACGGCAGTTACTTTTTGACTAAATGCATATATACGTATAAAAATGTGTTTGTGTGAACACCCAACTAGGTAAACCTCTATTTACATGTAGATTCCTATATTTTATAAAATACATTAACCCAAAATATAAATTCATAAATAAACACCCAATAGAAATATCGATGCAGAGGTGTTGATAATGTATATTACATAAACGTATTATAGAAAAATATTTAATATCTAATTATAGATAGATAGATAGATAGATAGATAGATAAAATCACACTCAAGTGGCCCTCAAAAGGGCGCTGCATTCGTCAAGCAAGTTGGGGCTGATGACGTGGCGGCGGACGATACACCACCCCACCTGGAGTCGTGCCACCGCGGCAGTCAACTCGTCAATCGCCGCGTCCTCCTCGACCTCCCCTGAAGCCGGGTTACCACCGCCATTGTCGCCGCCACCACCCTCCTCCGCGTCGCCCTCACCGCCGCCAGCCCCCTGCCTGCCAAAGTCCACCTCCGCAAGCCACTGGACTCCAGGGAAGGCGGCTCTGCAGGACGCCACGTCATGAGCGAGAGTGGGTTTGAGGCAATGCTGGGGATTTTGCCACCGCTGATGTTCAATTTCAGTTCTTATCTTGAAATATTTTTATTTTTTATCCTGTTTGATATTTGTTGCTTTTAATCTTTATTCCATTTTTATATTTCTGTTTATTTATAATCCCCTCCCCTCCACCGGATAACCGGGTCTCGATCTGTCTGGCTCTATTCCGCCACACCGCACACCTGCACCTCCCCTCCCCTCCTCCGATACACCTATACTCATAACCCCCGTACACACACGCGCGCGCACACACACACACTCACCGGTAAGCTGCCTCCGTCGCCTCTAATACTTGGCAGTAGCCCGCGAGGCCTCCATCCGGACCAGGCAGCTGCAGCACGCCAGCAGGTAACGGATCCGCCAACGAATCCCCCTCGCTTGCAGCGGCGTCGGCGGCAGCGGGACCTACTCGATGCCGTACAGGCTGCCGGTAAAACCATGCACGGAGTGCCCGCGGACATATCGACGGTGTCGGCGTCGACAATGACGGCATGGTGGCGGGGTTGCAGGAGTCCATTACCGGATGGTTGTCAGTTGTGGGGCCTACGGCGGTTGTATTAACCGCCGGGCAGCAGTTATTGTTGTGGTCGTTGTTGATGTTGGTTTTGGTGGCAGCCGTATTCGTGTTGGGCGACGACGCGGAGGGGGTGGAGGCGGAGGGGGAGGCCGGGTGACTGACCTCCCGCAGGCCTGTCGTATCGGTCAAAGTTGAAAGTGTGTTCCACAGGTCATTGTACGACGAGGATGACGTGGCGGGTGTGCTGAGGTACAGAAGGAATCTGAGGAGGGGGATCAAGAGGAGGGAGGGAGGTGCAGTTAAGATTACGTTAGAAGATGACCGGGTTACGTTTCGCACAGGGGACGGGGGAGGGGAGGGGGCGGCAGGATCCCAGAGCAAGGAGATGTGAGCAACGAGAGACTAAAAAATAACATGAACTAAAATTGGCACTCGTACACATTTACGTGCATTTATTATACATGTCTATAAATATGTGTGAGCATTATATAATAATTAATATACAAAGGACAGACAGACAAAGCCACGTGCCCCTCCTCCCCTGCGCTGTGGCTCGGTCCGGTCAGGACCCCCCACCGGTGCTCGTCTTTGCAGCAGGGCGAGTCGCCCACAGTGTAACACCCCAATAATAATATACATATGTTAATAATAACAATATAGTATAATAGTTTACTATGTGCGGAGACGGAGGATCGACGAGGACGAAGGGATCTGCTTCTTAGCTATAGACCCAATCGCACGGCGCATTGCGGTCACATGTGCTCTTGTGCTGCCTAACGAACCCTCGAATTCGGTCGTCGTACATCAACAACTGAATCCGAGGGGCCAGTGCGGCTGCCGAGAAGCCTTACCGGCCGCCGGGACAGACACACGTAGACGCCCCCTGCTGGAGCACCCGCACCGGGTGGGGGTTGCCGATGCGTGTGCACCCGGTCTCGGTGGGCGGGGCCAATCCTTCTGAAAACGGTGGAACCACCAGTGTCAGCAGCGACTTGGGCAGAGGCTGGGACGGCGGCGGCGGGGGTGTGAGGGGCGCCGACCCATGGGTCGCGGGAAGCAGTGGGCCGTCCAACACCACAATCGCACGAGAGACGTACGCGAGTGGTGGAGAGGACGACGATAACACACCCTCCAGGCAACTGCGAGGAGCCATTGCAACGGATTACGAAGGGCCAGTTTTTTTAAAGCTGTTTCGAAGGTTTCGGAGCGGGGACATCATTGCTTCTTTCCCCTCCTCTCCCCTGCCCTTTGCTATGCGCACGCACACGCACGCAACCGTACGTCAGGGCGGGTGCATACCGCACATCAAAGTACGTGCTACCACATACACATATGCACATACACATATGCACATACACATATGCACATACACATATGCACATACACATACACACAATCTTCGCAAGCCGCACCTTAATGTTCCTCCTCCCGCCACCAGGGTTCTGCACTGAACCACCTGACCTGCCGCCGTCACAATGCCAACACACGAACATGCGGTACGGGTGATGGTGGCGGCGGCGGAGCTGGCCGCCCCTCCGTCGGCGCCGTCAGGAGCATCCGCGCCGCCGCCGCCCTCGTGGCTTAATACGGAGCCCGCCTCCTCGTCATCGGCGGCCTGCTGTGCCTCCGTCACCAGGAGTGCTTGCACCGGCTGCCGTAAGACGGTGACGGCGCCATGTACGGCACACAGCCGTACAAACGCTTCCGCCACGGATCCGCTGCCGTAGCTGGGCACCATGAACGCCCCCTCGTGACCGAACCGCCCCTGACTACTCGTGAACAGATCCAGCGCGGCGCGGCCAGCGGCCCCAGTCGTGACGCTGCCGACTGCTGCGGCAGCGGCGGCGGCGATGCCATCATCTGCGGCTCCGGCCGCCGCAGGCTCCACCGGCGGAGGCTCCTGGTCGCTGTCGCACATCGCGATGCCGTACAGGATGACTTCCCGCAGCCGCGGCGAGAGGCCCTCCGCCGCCAGGATTTGGGCGAGAGGCTGCGAGCTGGCAAGGGCCTCCTGCTCCAGGGAAGGGGCGAGATATCCATCTGATTGGAAAGTTTAAACAATAGATAGATAGAATAATTCTTTTTAAAAGACGGTTGATACATTTTTTTACAAAAGTTATACGGAAGCGCGGCCAGCATCATGAAGGAAGGATGTGATGTTAAACTACATCTTTGCAACGAAGCGGTGACTGCCCTCGGGTGCCAGGAGAGGCCGCTGCCCAGGGGACTACTCCGCATGAGAGGGTAACTTCCCGCCCTTTCCCCCTTCCCTTAGGGGCGGGATGTGGGGGCCCCGAGCGAGAGCTACGGCTGCCCCGAGGACGACTTTGACATCTCGGTTACCGCCCAGCAGATACCCCAGCCAGAAGCCAGAATGCTACAGCTGGCAGGCGGCTGTAGCGCCAGAACCTGACGCCCGGGGCAGTAGCTGCAATAACGGCGGCTGTTAAACCTTCATAACAGTGGCTCCAAATCCTATGATCTTGCCTCCCCTTCTCCTCTCCCCCTTCCCCTCCCGCTCACCTTGAGATGCCCCTGGCCTCCCCTGGCTTCCACGCAGCCCTGAATGAACCGCATCAAGACGCGCTTGTCACCCAGGCCAAGTCGCCGGTCGCGGAAGATGTCCGCACGGCCGGCTGGTACCGGCTGTATTGCTCCGTCTTGCAAGAGGTAGCTGTCGGACAGATGGGGAGGAGAGGGAGGAGAGGGAGGAGAGGGAGGAGAGGGAGGAGAGGGAGGAGAGGGAGGAGAGGGAGGAGAGGGAGGAGAGGGAGGAGAGGGAGGAGAGGGAGGAGAGGGAGGAGAGGGAGGAGAGGGAGGAGAGGGAAGAGAGGGAGGAGAGGGAGGAGAGGAATTGACGCTTTCAGTGTGGTCTAAAGGAATCCTGAGAGACGGCCGCAAGAGAGGGTGAAGCTGCAACAGCCAGCACGGGGCCAACTACGACTGAAAATTAAACTAACCAAAACCCACATCAAATGCGTTGGACGACATACCCTTCCTAGGGTTTACGACAAACCTTCCTTCCACCGCCTTGAACTCCAGGTAATGATGACAGCGGCAGCGAACAAGCAGGTCCACCAGGGGCTCGGACTGGTAAACCAACTGAAGGAGAGGGGGTGGAGGGCGAGGGAGGCAAGAAGTGAAACGGGAGAGGTCGCTGCACCACCACCATCACCACTACCACCACCACCACCACCACTAAGACATGGGTGCTATGGATGGGGTCAAGTCAAAGACAGGAGGGTACGCAAGGGGGGATAATGGGGAAAGGCAGCAGTAGGAGCAATTACCAGAAATAAGGGGGCACCTCTGCAGTTGCAGCAGTAGCAAAAGCACCAGCCGCACAAGCAGCATTCATGGCAGCAGTAGCAGCAGTAGCGCACCTTCGGCACCAAGTCCAGGATGTAGCCTCGTCGGTCCCCGGGACCGCCGCCTTCTCCGGGGACTGCGAAGACGCAGATATCGGAAACGGGGAGAGCTCGTTGCCGTAGCCGCAACAGCCGACAGCCCGGCGGCAGGGGCTCCGAAACCGGACTGCATTCAGGCAGGGAGTGCTCATGCTCCTCGTTTTGCGGTACAGGCCTCGAGATCCCGGATGTCTCTATATCTGCGGCGGCAAGGCTTGATGGCCGCTGCCGCTGTTGCAAGATGGCATCGTCCATCGCCGCTGGTGTAAAAGACGCAAAGTCTGTGCCATAGGTATCGACCGCATCGATGATCAGAACGGTTTTACCCGCCTTGAGAAGAGAGCTGCAAGTTTAGTCACGCGAATGCATACTGTAGGTGCGCGGTTGGCTCTCGATTCCGGTAGGGTTCCCGCCCAAACTCACGCTGCAACAAGGCATTCTGGCAGACCAGATCCAATTACAATTACATCAAATGCGTTAGGCGATATCTTCCAAGCCATATCGGTCGTCAGAGAGATTCTCTTTCAGCAATCCTGTTTCGAAAAACACTTGTGTTTTCAAATTCAGTTCATAATTTAGGAAAAAATATAGTCTTTGATGTAAATGAACATGTGGCGCATTCTAGTAAAAACGGGTAGCAATCAAGACAGTTGTAAGGGGTGGGGTCCTCGCTCCCACAATCGAGGTCCCTGCACAGAAATCTAAAATTTTACTATCAACATTCACTTCCTTGTATTGTTTGATGCGTTGAAATTATGCAATATCAGCATCTATTAAAAGGCACTTCATGTCCGGTGGTATGCCGCAACAGTGAACCGCGCGCAGCACGCCTTGATGAGCTCCAAGAGCCTTGGATAAAGTGACGCATCCTGGCCAAGGTTATCCGGCGGCATGATGCCGTGCAGATAGTTCTTCTGCCAGATGCTGCAACACCAGCAACACCGCCACCTCCAGGCACCATAGCTCCGATCGCCATGGATAGACACTCTACATAAAAATAGATAACGCGGAACGGATTTTAGTTACCGAAACTTGCAGTTTTACTTTATACAAGAGGGGTTCGTTATGGTGTGCATGGGGCCCAAGGGCCTTTTTCGTAGATGCTGATTTTCCTAAGTACAACGAAGTACAAGATTTATAATCCGAACATTTATTTTTATTTTCGAAGGAACCTCAATTGTGGGAGCGAGGACCCCAGCGAGGACCCCCTTACAACTATCTTGATTGCTAAGGGAAAAACGAACGTTTGGGCCTTTTCCAAACGGTCTGTCCGCACGTAGTTACCAGTTACTAAAGTCATAACCAGCTTCCGATTGGAATTCTCGTCGAACGCAAAAACCCGCAGCTGTACAACTTTCGAATTTTATAAAACGGAAGCAACGGTTTGTAAAACATGGCCCATGAAGGCATGGGACAGGATGGGACTCTGGATTCTGGCAGATGTAATTTTATTAATGCCTATTAATGCTGCGTTCTTGTGCGCGCACTCCCCGCCTGTCAATGAGATCCACCGTTTCATTCGTTCCTTCGAAGGGCTTCCTAATCAAGCAATATCAATGTTGGCGCTGAGGGCTGTGACGTCTTCCAAAACTGTCGATCGGTTTCATCCATAACTGTCCAGACGGACCTCACGGAAGTGTAAAAAAAACCATTACACCTTTGTTTAGGAGTAGTCATGCGACACGACATGCAAAATTGATATTTTACCAGGAGAGGTTGCATGCCATCGTCTCCCTTCATCTCAAGACCCCCATGCTGCCAACCCTAAAGCTTCACGAACGCAGGCTGACGCGCTCAGCGTTGAGAGCACCTCTGGGCGCGAGAACCTCGCGTCCCCCCAACCCTATGTTTATATCATTTCCTGTTTCCCGTTGCCACCGTAGAGGGTAAACCCTTCACACACCATCCATCCCCCTCCCAACACAGGAAAACTTATAAAAGCAGCTCTCCCCTTTTCCCCACCACCACAATTCCACCACCTCCGTCCCTGGGCCCGTTGCCTGGGATAGCCCCACATACGAATCCCTCTTTCCTCCTTGACAGGAGCCATTCATGGCCTCAGCCTTCACATACTCACTGCTCTCTGCGACCGATATATGTTTTTTCAGTGCCTCTTCGCTTCTTAGTCCTCCTTCTTAGTCCTCTTATCAACTGCAGCTGCACGGCTTCCTTAGAACATATGCATTTTCGCCATGGCCATGCATAGCCTCCAGCTTCCACCAGCGCTTTCTCTCTTTTCTTTTTCGCGGCATGTGCACGTCTTTGTTTGCTGGCGCACGCAGGTTACCCCCAGCCACCACCTCCTTAGGTAAGTTCGCGTATGGGAACATACGCTTTGCTCGGTTGGTTCATGCACGCAGTCCTCGAGCTGGCCCAACCCGGGTTGGGTCCGTGGGTTCATCAGGGGTCAAGACGTGTTGTTTTGCGAGAGCAGGGGATTCGGGAGGACGGAGCATGCACATGCATGCGTCACGACATACGTACTAATGAATATCGTACATAGCACATCCATTTACAAAGTAAATTATTCTGCTGCAAAGTATGGAAAGTGTGCATGCGAGTATGTATGGCAGCAACCAGGCACACATGGCAGCATCAGCAATCAGCACAATGCTTTTTCCTTTCGCAGCTTATTGAATCCTTTTTCCGCCGCCGTATTATTTCGCCGCCAGCAGCAAGGCCGATAAAATACACCATCACGGCTCTCCGAAATGCCGTAAAAAATGGATGGTCTTCGTGATGCTTCAATGCACGGCCTTAGTGGCGGTGGCTACCTGGTTGACGTTCAAACAATTTTCAACCTTGTCTACCTCAAGTGGTGGACGAGGCCAGCCACCATCATCCGACCATCACCATCAGTGGTTATTGATTGTTCTCTTTAGCAGCTTCCCGACAATGGTACCACCTTTTTCCCCTCTTCTCCTCTTCTCCTCTTCTCCTCTTCTCCTCTTCTCCTCTTCTCCTCTTCTCCTCTTCTCCTCTTCTCCTCTTCTCCTCTTCTCCTCTTCTCCTCTTCTCCTCTTCTCCTCTTCTCCTCTTCTCCTCTTCTCCTCTTCTCCTCTTCTCCTCTTCTCCTCTTCTCCTCTTCTCCTCTTCTCCTCTTCTCCTCTTCTCCTCTTCTCCTCTTCTCCTCCTCCTCCTACTACAATTACCTCTCCTCCTCGCCACATCCCTTCGGCTGTCCGCTTCTGCCCTCTACGCCTGCCGCTCCTCCCTTTTCTCCCCATCAGGGTGCCCGGGCAGCCCGGTAACGTCCACCACCGCCATGTACCCCGCTGCTCGAGCGGACTTCTTGCCCATCGGTGCATCCTCGAACGCCACGCACTCCTCTGGCTTGAGCCCCAGCCGCTCCGCAGCCAGCAGGAAGATGTCGGGCTCCGGCTTAGCGTGGGGCACATCGGCGGAGGTCACCACGGCGTGGAAGCGGTCCGCCAGGCCCCGGTCCGCCAGCGACTGTTTCAGCGGAAGAAGACGTGCACATGACAGCATAGACGACACGGGAGACGATGGTGTGTGTGTGTGTGTGTGTAAGAGAGAGAGAGAGAGAGAGAGAGAGAGAGAGAGAGAGAGAGAGAGAGAGAGAGAAGGGGAGGGAGAGGGGGGATGAATACTATGGACCCTGGTGCACTCGGAACCCAATCACAGACTTCAGAGGTCTCGGTGGGATTTCTTGCTTGCCGAGACGGGCGGTTGCGGTAAACATAGGTGGTGGTGGCAGTGATGGTGGCAGTGGTGGTGGCAGTGGTGGTGGCAGTGATGGTGGCAGTGGTGGTGGCAGTGGTGGTGGCAGTGATGGTGGCAGTGGTGGTGGCAGTGGTAGTGGCAGTGATGGTGGCAGTGATGGTGGCAGTGGTGGTGGCAGTGGTGGTGGCAGTGGTGGTGGCAGTGGTGGTGGCATTGGTGGTGGCGGTGGGTGATGATGGTGATGGTGGTGGCGGTGGCGGTGGTGATGAATTGGCGTTAGATGCTCTAAGCAGTGGTAACGCAGCCATGATGACACCGTACGAGTCAATGCTCGGTCATCCCCCATGCATCACAGTCTTTCAACTGCCAACTCCTACATTCCAATTCTCTCTCTTACCTCCTAACCCTCAACTTCCAACTCCCTACTTTTTTTATAAACTCCCAACTGCTGGCGTACCCGCTCTACCGCGTCTTTGCGGCCGCCGCTGCACACCGCCAACTGCAGTCCCCTTCTGTGCGCCTCCTCCAGGACGTCCATAACGGGGCTCACAGCCGGACTACGAGGGAGACCCCGGTCCTTAAAAAAATGGTTTTCCTCCTCCACCAGGGCCTTACGCTCCTCCGGTGACAGATCCACACCCTTCAGGTGGAGATGGGGTGGGAGAGGGGTGGGAGATTCCAGATATGCACGAATGCAAAGAAAGTCCACTAAATGTCCACTGGAGTGGTGGGGTTGCGGCGGGTTGTGGGGTGGGGGATGGGCTCGAGGGAGAAGCGACGGTGAGAACGCGGACAAGAAGACACCCTGGGGAACCCCGGGGGAATACTGGGGAACACGGTTACCAACACCGGCAGGACTGAGCACACTATGGGGTGCCTGGCTCCTGTCGTCCAACCGATTAACGAACCACCTCTGAATCGTGCGTCCCCTTCCTTCACTTTTAAGATACACCGGGCTAACGTCAAAAGGTCTACCTAACCTCCAGCCTACCTGGTCAGCGCACAGCTTGTCCACAATGTCCTGACCAGACATCCCGGTCAAGTCCATGTACGTTTTCTTGTCGATTTGGAGGCCGTGTTTCGAGCAGGCGTTTTGCCAACTCTCAACACGTCTGCGGGGGGGCAAGCGGAAATGACGGACGCTTTTCGAAACGCGCCATTTACATTTTTGGTACGCGCTTTTACGAATTGTGGAATAGAGGAAAGAGAGGGAGGGAGAGAACAAAGTCGTTTTTGTAAGAGCAGGCGAAGGAGGAAATGAAGTACTTTAGAATTTCCTTGGGTGGTGTGCTCGGTCTTGGGTGGGCAAAGAGCAAAGCCTAGAAGGCGGCGGTCACCCAACCCGCGTGGTGGCAGTTAAGCAGAGTTCGACAAGACCCCGCATACCGGGAGTCAATACGTACGTACGCAGTTTAGTCAAACCATAGTTAATGTGTCGCCATTCCGTGCACGTAAAATCCGTTGGGCCCACCTGTCGTTCGTATCCAGCAGAGTGCCATCCATATCGAATACGGCACCTCGTGCGCGATGTGGCAAAATGCCCTCGTGAACGTGTAGACGACCCGGGCTGTTGGTCTGTACGAGCCACATTCATGTGAGCACAAGGCATGTGAGCGGTGAGCCAGGGAGATCACTTAAGCGGCATGTCACTTAAGCGCCATTCATTGGGGGCAAGCCATAAAGGAAAACGCCACGTGCCATTGGAGAAAATATCAGGCGAAGATTGAGCCCGGCTACGTGACTTAGAACGGGCAAGTGCCAAAATTTCGGGGAAGCAGGACGGAGGGAAGCAGTAGCGGACCTGATCAAAGTAGCCCCGCGGCGGAATAGGGCCGTGTTTTGCGTTTTGCGTGAGTTGAGGTCAGTATGAGAGCTTCGGGGAAGGTCCGGAGGGGAGGTCCGGGGAGAAGAAGAGCAGAGTAACGAGCTAAAATGGAGCTATGGAGCTAAAACGGTTTTACCAGCAGCTTGCAACCCTTGCGAACCTCCAACATGATGGAAAAGGAGGTAAGGACTTCTAAGTTAGTTGAGGTGGGAAATCGGCGGGCTTCCTGCAGGCCGTCAGTCGAGGAACGGTACGCCTTGACCGGAAGAGACTCTGGCCTTGACATCGTTCTTGACAGAGAGCGCAGAAATGCCGCTTCTTTCGCGTCTTGCGGCGGTGGAAGTTTTCCTTTTTAATAACAAAGACAAGATCTGCATTTCATTTTTCATTTCATAACGAGTATATACATGCCTGAAAATCTCGTGGGTCGGCCATTTCCTGTCCGCTGCTATTGTCCTTGTTATTTCTATCGTCTCCCTCACGGGCAGCGGATGGTAAGAAGGTCGCAATTGCGTGATCGTACCCCCACCAGCGCCGGATGGGTCCTTGACCGTCCTTCCAGCTGCCTCTCCGAGTTTGCGTTTGCGATGAGGACAACGGCAGGAGGGCTAAGCTGCAGTGGATTGATCTCAGAACGACGGCTCTGAATCTGGCCGGAATTGGCGACTGCGCGACGGGGTCACAAGGCAACAACGGCGGCTTGCGACCCACGGGTCGCACGAACACAAAGTGGGATGTGGGAGCTTAACTTGGAACTGATTTACTCAAAATTGAGTAATTACATTGCTACCAGACCGAGAAATAGGTGTTTCGCAATTTGTCAAACCTAAGTTGTAGTTTGGTTAAATGGTACTAGATTCCTCTTCTGGTCCTTCCTCTCATTCAGTTGGAGAGTTAACCGAGCAAAATGTCAGATTTCAAATGATAATATTGTTGGCTATTTATAGTGTATGTAAAATCAAATCATGACGAATGTACACGCACCATTTTTTACTCGGCCGTACTCGGTGGGCTGTCGTCTTGCAGCTTTTGTAGGCGGACCAACGTCCTAAAATATTGGAACCAAGTTTTTGAAATGTTGTCTGAAGTCCTGCTTAGTAACAATTAATGCTCTTATCAAGGCTATGAGCATTAAGGTACCGTGCTCGTCCTTGCTCGTGCATGAACCGTCGCGTTCATTTAAGTACGAATCCCAGAAGCCTAGGGATGCGGATGGCATAGTGGGCTGCTTGTAATGTAAAAGCGATAATTGTTGCATACTTTTATCCAAGTCATTCCTCAGGTCAAGTCAATACGCAGACGGGAGTATGCTTCAGGGCTCAGTGACGTGTTGGGTCGGCCGGGCAACTGAAAGAGACGGCACCCATACATGTATGTTACATAACTCAATCCGGGCCCACACTACCCGGAAGGGCGAAGTTTGTTGCCCATCAGAAAGACCGCCGAAGCACTCTCCTCATCTGAGCTTCCACCATATCAATCACCTTTCGCCGTCCATAATGAGGATTCCATGCTCGCCACCAGCACGCACCACCGTGGGTGCGTGCACACATGTAAACTAAAGAATACCATGCAAACATGTTCAGTTCCCTGTCTGTGGTTAGGAACTAGCCATGAGCGCGAATGGCAGTTGGCGGCGCAGTATAATGCAGGGCAAGACATCGTCACACACACACGGCCAAGAAGCGGCGCCCAAACAGGCAATGCCAATCCGCACCAAATGGTGTTGAGAATTCTGGAACGGATCATATAATGGATCCGATTCCCCCAGACCGAAGGTTGAAGGTTCCTATCGGGGTCCCTCCTACCTAATCGTTACTTTTATTCACAGATGAACATATGCATACGACGCATAAGCTTAAGGCATAAATTTTCCCTCCTGTAGTCTGGCAGTAATGCTCACGCCCATTTCATCATCTGGCACCAACATCCACTCAGCTGGGATGAAAGCATACCGTAAATGGCCATACCCTAAGCACATTACGCGGCTAAACGCACGATAGACGTCAGCGAAAATATAACAGACGTTACCTTGACCAACAGAATATTGTTCCACATCCGACGTCCCAGTTGATCACACACAAAGACGCGTAAGTTTGGCGCAGGAACCGAAAGGATCACGGGCTCGAGACGTTCAAGACATAAGTGAAATGTATAAAACGAAAAACAGCCACTTACCGGCATGGTACTTAGGAGATGGGTAAGTAAAACAGATTGGGTTTCCAATAGAAACCGCTATCCTTTCAAAGTGAACTTCCCTCCTCAGTCCCAAATTCTAAGTCGTCGCCACCAACCAAAGCCAAAACGCCTCCTCCTCGGCCCCTTCACCTCTTGCGTCATACTTTGTCCGTTATTCCACCGTTCCGGTATCCACGGGCGCAGGCGAATCGACGCTGGGGCTTTCAAGCTCGCAACAGCTCTATCGTACTAACCTGAGTATTTAGGCTGCCTTAAATCGCTTTGCTCGCCCAGACACTTCCACCTTCTCCTTGCCCTTAACCACTCCCTTGGGCTTGGCATTGGCTTTGCCCTTGTCAACCCTAGCGCCGCTGACCTCCTCCATCTCCACGTCCGTCTTACCCTCAGTAATTTTCCCCTCTGCAACGAGCGCGTCACCATCCTCATGCCCTTCCTCCCGCTTCCCACTTGTGTCCTCTAGCTCCTCTGGCTCCTCAGCTGCCGGCCGTTTGGCGGGAGACCTGCCTTTTTTGGACTTCCGCCTCGAGCCCCTGGCCGCAGCGCCGCTGCCATCCTGACGTGGCTTTGAATTCCGGGCCGGGGCCTGCTGGGTCCGTTTCATGCGCTACGAGAGAGCAAGACGGGCGAAAATGTCAGGATAGGTTCTTGGGTACTGAAGGTTTAGGGTACGATCTAAACAACCTACCACAATCCAGAGGGCTACATGAAAACTACAAGGGTATACCACCTAGATATTTTCCTTCCCTCCCACAGGCCGCATATTTTCCGTCCTAAAACATGTACATGTCCTCTCCATTCACACCCAATGCTGTGCTATCAGATTTTTCGTTCATACCTTGATGTAAGCTTCGACTTCATGTACGTCCCCGCCTTGGTCGTCGAGAAGCCCAGCGATTAGCCCAATGTCAAAATCGGGGTGCTGAAGGGCAAGCATGCTGGCCTCGGCACGCCACCGGCTACCCTCTCCACCTTGTAGCTGCAATGCAGCACCCTCCGACTCTGACTTTGGCGCTGTCACATCTGACTGCGGCTGCGATTCAGTACCCGCGGCCTGGGGCGCGGCCGGAGAGGGCGCCTCAGGTGCCGTTGCATCTGTCATTGGCACATCCTCGGACGCCGCCGCCTCGGCACAGTCCCCTCCGGTGCTCTCGGCCGCTTCAGTCTCATTCTCCTGCTGCACCGGTGCCTCCTGCTGCACCTTCTCTGCTGCCGGATCTGCGGGGTCCTGGTCCTTGTTTCCTAGTTGACGCTCCAACGCCGCCACTGTTTCTTCCTTTTCCTTCAGGATCAGCAAGGCGGAGGCGAGCTGGTCTTGCATGACGCTGTTACGATAGGGGGAACGGACAGAGGTTCGAGAATAGAGATGGGGGTAGGATTACTTAGGGTGTACAAGTAAAAACGTAAATGCGCAAGTTTGTAGGATAGAAAGCAAAAGCACACCAATTGAAACTAAGCAAACGCAAAGGGCATGTATGTGTGCGACCACGTGTGCATTTGTACGATATTCAACATGAATAGGAACAGACGGGAATTCCCAACTGCAATGCACCAAAGGTCATACAGCTTAGGAGGATGTCGCTCCCCCACAACGTGCACATGACAGCATCTTAGCTACCCGAAAATTATAAGACTCTAATGTCACATCCCCAGATTCTTAAGATCAAGCCCGGGATTTTCTCTGAAAAACAGACACACAACACACTTGTCACCCACTTGTTGACCTTTATGCCCTCCATAAAGGCCACCAGATCCTTCGTGCAGTGCTTGGATGGGCAGGGCTTCCGCAGGGTGCAGGCTCGCGACGAACGTCGTGCGTTAGCACGACCCCGCTGGAATGGAGAAGAAAGGGAGGGAAGACGCCGGGCAAAAGATAGTCCTCACGTTGGCGTGCTTCTCGGCAGGTTATCGGGGCAGGTGCGGTAGGTTATGTAACTGCTGTCAGCACGATACGCAGAGCTTACATGTCAAGGACCCCAGGTAAGCAGAGGAAGACTAGGTACCACCGCGGCTTCCATCCTGGTGGCATCTACATATGGTTAGATATAGCTGGACACTAACTCAGCTGGTTCATAAGATGAGCGGACACTGAAGAATCGTAATAATTGGGTACTGATCGAAAAGAAGACGCATGAACCACCTAAGCCCTGCGCAGCCATGCCGCTGTCCCTTTACCCACCTGGCCGTCGTCAGCCTCAAACTTTCCCTGCGAGCGGGGCCCAGAGCAGAGCAGGGAAATACAAAATAACATACGCGGGCACAGAACCAATTCCAAACAAGGTATGAAAGCGAAACGAAAATGCTAACGTAAATGCACAAGATATGCGATGAAGTAAATGCTCCGACAACATCATGTATTTGGGCGCACCTGCAGACAACCTAAGCCATCCTATTTCAACACCCCCACTTCACTTGCGGCTGTACCCTAAGACCTCAACCTTCAATTTTTCTCATGCCAATCCTCTTACCCAGACTAGATTAGGTATGATCGCAAACTGCTTTTCAGGTTCTATCGCCATTTGAAGACATCCGGCCAATCTGCCACCCTACCTTAAGGCACTCCAAGCAGAAAAGGTGTCCGCAGGGTGTATAAACTGGCCGCGTTGAATGGAGATTGCACAGAGGACAGCTACGACAAGTAAGGGGACGGGAGAAAAAAGGCGTGGTTTGGGGCCGGGCGTCCACGGTATGCTTTCCCCATGACTATCCACCGGGCACTTACATGTACATCTTCATGAGCTGCTGCTGCTTCTTCAGGTCGCGCTGGGCCGCCTGCACACATAATACACAGGTCCAACAGCGAGGACACAGTTTGGATTAGCCTCAGGGTCCCCCCAATGGTACAAGCTCAGTTTCCTGTGCCTTTTTCATGACGCCAGCCCACGTAAATCGTCCCTCACTTTGATCTGTTTCTCCAGCGGCTCCTTCCGCTTTGCTGGTTTCTCACCACGTGGCGGTGGCCTGGTCCAGGTCCACTCTTCCACCACAGGGTCGTAGTCCCTACGGAGACAGAAAGGAGTGGAAGACAACTCTCTAGTTATTAAAAGGGACGACGCACGCTTTGGTGTTGCATAATGGGCAGGCGAAGAATGCAATAAAGGCTGGCAAATTCCATGAATGTATGATAATTCCATAAAGGTGTACGCATGTAATGGAACATCTCATACACAGGATCCTGATTGATTCTTGGCTAAGTTTCCACTCAGCTATTTGAACCCCATTTGCGGACCCCCCTTACCCCGAGCCCAGAACCCCATCCCGCCCGTCTTAAACGCAGGCCCCAAACCCACCACGCCGGCTTGGTCGTCATGTAGGTTACGTCCTCACCCATAGCTTTAGCCGCCTCAATCTCCTTGAGAGCACGTGCAGGAATCTGGGGGATGCGTGGAACAGCTTATCCGTCAGCAGCAGTCCTTGTTCGTTACCCACACCCTGCGTGCTAAGCTTCGCCACATAGCCCTCAGTCCCAGCGGAATGGGAACATGACTTCAGCGCTTGTGGTCTGCTCTTTGTTGTTACTTTTAGACGAAGCACTCACCGAGATGTCAGGCTTGTCGCCGCCGTCATCCATGGACCAGGGCGCAGGGGCGTTGTCGCACCGCACAAAGAGGTATCTGTGAGTCGGAGCCCGGGCGGAAAAGTTAGAGAAGGGGCGAGGGGATCGCCATCCCACCACGCAACTATTAACTTAATGCATGTCGCCCTGCACTTAAGGTGGCGACTTAAAATTTCCGGGGAATTGAACTACCATCAAGACCAAATCTCAGGATGTTCCCAATCCGGGCTAATGCAGCACAAGGGGGATGACACTCAACACCCGCAGATACCCTCTAAGCAAAGGGCCTGAGTTCCGCCGTCAGCCAATTTCCAAGCTAATCCCACCAACCCCCTCACAAGCACTAAGAAAATGAAAGCAAAGCTACTCCTTTCTATTTCCCACGTCCCGTTCTAATTTGTAGCAACTCACGCACACCTGCATACAAGGTAGTTCTCAGCGCCTTTGCCGCGCCAGCAAGCCAGGATTCGGTACACACCGTCGTAGCGGACAGGGTTATTGGCGATCGCTTTGGCCATCTTGAGCGATCCGTCCTCTGCCCCCTCCTCCTCCTCCTCCTCGCCCTCTGATCCGTCAGCCTCCTTATTGCCCTCCTCCTCATCCTCCTCATCACTATCGTCATCGTTGTTGTCGCCCTTCGTGTGCCCAGCGTCCTGGCCGCTTTCTTGCGTTACCTTAGGCGCGTAGGCACTGCGCTTTTCCTGGGGTGCAGAGGTTGGGTCCAGGGTTGAGACTGGAGACCGTGCAGTTAAGTAAAAGAGCCTAGGGTGGAGAGCAAGGCGAGAGGTCTATCGCTGGTTTAGGGAGAACCTCTCCATATCTGATATCAAGCAACGAGCCCGTGTCGCAATGACTCCACAAGTGAAGAGGGCCGAACTACTGAAGAGGCCACACGACACGATTCCGCATGGACATTTGGCGCACCTTCGAACTTCGAATGACCCGCACTGGCAGTCCCTGCTCACAGGACTTCTTCAATGCCATATTATAGCGGGTAAATTCCTGGTAAGGTTATAGAGGAGGGGTAAGTGTGAGCACGGGGGAGGCAAATAGGGGTGTGGACGCGTAAGACATGTTTTTGGATCCCAAGGCGGTGACCGTGGAAGCCTTAGATGGCGGATGATAGACATTATGGTAATGCACGCGCATGGCGAAGTTGGCTCTAAAAGGAGATGAACTCCGAAGGGGGAAAAACGAACGCCCATATCAGACGGGACATCAGGTCAGACACTGACAGAATGCTGGCACGCACGCGTGACACCCACTTGGTCTCGGTCATGGGCGCCATTGCGCTTGTTGCCCTCCAGGTTCTGCAGAGACGAACGGAGAAGCAGCGCGCGATGGCTGTGTCAGCGAAAGAGCGAACTGAACAGAATGAGCACCGGAAAGTGACGGATGATAGGGCAGGGAAAAAGCGGAGATGGCTACTCTGAAGGTATAAATTGTTTGGAGTCGATACATCCTTCCATCAGGCTGTGCTATTACCGGGGTCCACTAGCAGTTTTTCAGATTGGATTTTGAGGCTGTTTCCTCAACAGGTTGAGAGACACCGAGAACACCTAGACATTTAATTTTTAACTTACTATCAGCTGTGTAATTTCGACGTCTCTCCGTCAACAACCCAAGCTGGTGTCCCTTTCTCAAGTTTGACCCTCTCAGCCGGGAGCTTGCTTTCTAAGCAATGCGACAGGGACGGTTAAATTTTGGAGCAATCACCCCTCTCAAGCTCGACTATTCACTGACCTGCTTTGAGGTAATTCCAGCCGCGCAACCAGGATTAACAGGGAAGCCGGCCGTGGACCCCCCAATGGATCCCTCCGACCAAAATCCGACCAAAATATGCGCAATACGGCATCTACTTCAGCCGTCATCGCAGTTTCCTTATTCCGGTCTCACCTTGCCACCGCTGCCCGTGTAGAGGAAGTAGTCGCCCTCGTCCACGTCATCTACGTAACCGCCTGACAGCACGACGGACTGGGCTCCTGCATGCGTAGGGGTGAGGTAAGTTTTCTTATGAATCGTAAGAGACAAAGATATGGTCGCAAGATAGACGGCAGTTAAGAGCATGTTAGGGAATATTGATCAACAGGTAATCGCTATGAGGTGGGTAGTGACGGATGAAGCTCGAATATGGGTACAATAAACCAGCGGAGCGCGAAATACCCACCTATGCGGCTCTGTCCTGCGATGCCGGCGACGTGCGGCAGGTGAGCGTTCCACATCCTGGTATGGCGACACGACGGGGGGATGGGAGAGGGGGTAGGCGAATTGAGGGACGCGAAAAAAGGTACGAATGCAATGACATCAGCAACTAAACTCAGGGAAAATGGGAGGGGAGCCATAGAGGAGAGACATACGTAAAGCTAGCTGACATGGATGTATTATAATGGCCGGGAGCATTCTAGTGCCGTATGCTCACCCATTTTCCTCTTCATGCCATTCTGAGTTCATCGCCCATCTTTCTGTCCCTCTATCTTTTCACGCCAACCCGTGGCCTAATGCACCAATGCATGTAGAAACCCTGGCAGCATAGGTTGCATATAACTTATATAGGGGTATCGTACCTGCACGTCATGCGATTCGGGAACATGTCCCCCACAACCAGACCCTGTAGTTAAGATTCAGTGGATTTAACAAAAAAAGAAAGCAAGTGTTAAAAATAGACTTAAAAGGCAGGGACGGGTTATGGAACGTTGCGGTGTGGCAGCACGGTTTCACCAGTATTAAGACCATGCCATGCATTTTTACACGTGTTCGCAAATAATGCAAAATTCGCACCTTACATTCGTCTTACATTCGTGTGACAGGAATGCTGCTGAAATGCGGGTTTTTGGTTGAGGGCGAGCTATTTGACCCATACTCACTCGATTCCGTCGCGGATCGAATTCAGGACCGATGGGGCCAAAGTGATCCGGCGGACAGGTCATCTTCAGACTTCCACTGCAGGCGTTGGCCATCCCGCTCCTGCTCGCTCACAACGCAACCACAGCCACAAAGGGAACTCAATGGCATACAAAGCACACAGCCACACGTTGAGCAAAAATTTCATAACTTCTTTTGCATTAATGACTGATTATCCAAATGTCAGTTACCAATGACCTCTTCTACTGTTCGCCTTACACGAAATATGCATCGATAAACATGTTTTCTCTCTGCCTGCACATCAGACACACGCACCTAACTGCCCGTGAGGTAACAAACGCCTCCTCCGGGCGCGTCTTGTCCTCGATTGCTGCGCGATGGACTTGGGCCACGGCAACCTGCTTGGCGCCCATGTGTTTTACTTTCAGCATGCGAAGATGTGCGACCATGGTTGTATTCACCCTGGGTATTAACGGGAGTAATTAAGGGTTATTTGGTTATCGGTTATCGGAGGTATTTGTTTGAAGACAAGACATAAGATTTATCCGAAAGACGACTTTGTTACTGGCATCACAAGGGGAGGAGAGATAAGGACGGCAGGGTTTGAGGAGGGTACAGCAGGTCCCTAGTGCAAAATATGCAGAAATGAACTGCTCGAACAATAAATGGGAGAAATCAGCCAAGTAAGCGCCTGATGAAATGATGGAGGGCGTATTAACTAGCACTGGCTGCATTTCATTCTCTCAACTCTGACCGAAAGACTTGCGTTGCCTGCACACCTGGGGTTGTCGATGATGTCCTTGGAAATGGGCACCCGGCATATCGCACAGCTGCGCATGGAGGTTTTCTGCTTGCCGTAGGACTGGATGCATTTCAGGCAGATGTTGTGCTGGCAGGCAAGCTGTGAGGGGTAGAACGCGGACCAAACAAAGTGCATTGCGAACGGTGAAGTTAGATTTGGCACAATAACGGCATCCACATTTCGTAACTTCCACCCAAACAGCGTGGCAGGTATCCAAAGTGCACCCAAAACAATGCGACAGAGAAATCCATACAAGCGCTCTAAGTGATTTGTTTAACACATGTCTTGAAATTATCAAGCTCTGGAGCTCAACAACGATCATTTACGGAGATTGAAGGACAATGACAGGTCTGGTACGTACAGTAACTGGACGTGTGACCAGCTCCGTGCAAATCGCGCAAGTTGCGTTGATCCGTTCCTCCTCGCTCTCCAGCAAGGAAAGAAGATCTGGGGTTATGCAGTCAAGGGTAAGAAAAGCAATAAGACGTTGCCTGTGTTTGTATAAGACATGGCCTGTGTCCGTCAGATAAGCATGATAGACATATGCATATCGACGGAAACGCACATGATGCATGACATCCGGCAGATGCATCACATATTACCTTTCTCCTCCTCTTCTGGCTTGACCAGCCACTTGTCCGCTCTATGGAGCGCTTGGATGCGATGGCGCTTCTCATCGTCAGTGAGTGTTGGATCCTGGTTGATCTTTATGATTTGTGCTCGCTTTGCGTTGAAGTCTTCATCCTCGCCTCCAGGATTCGAGGGAGACATTTTCGGCGGTCGGTCGTAGTAGACAGAAATTTAAGAAGTATAATAATATTTTTTCGTAATGTGTTTCTGTGAGTGAAGTAACGGAGTCCATCGCCCTAACAACGTCGCCGTTGTTTAAATGCCGTACGGCAAGCGGGGTAGTACGGCGGCGCGTCAACTTTTGCATCGGCTAGGCAAGGGTATTTTCTGCATGGGGCACCCGTTCACTATTGCAAGGTTAGATCAGACATGCATGCATGGCTCCACATTTTATAAATCTTTGTTCCAATTTTGATCCCAATTCCAATGTTTTAAATGTCATCAGCTGGAACATAATGATCTGGGACAAATTGTTGCGGACAGCGATTTCCTAAATTATGTAAATGTTTTTTATATATCTGCGGCCTCTGCTACATCAAATCAGCAATTTATAGCGGTACTCGCCCAATTACTAAGGACCTACCAACACGGCTAAATGCTTTCCATGTTTTCATAATTCAATGCTCCTCGGAGCACCAAAAGTAATGAAGCTGTACTTGCACACAGCTGCCATACAGCGGTAAGCGATAAAGCAAGAAATATGTACCAGTGGAAACATCGACGCCACTCCGCGCTGTCGTAATCGCATCTCGCGGGTTAAGATCTGCCATTACGAACCCATTACATCCAACCTAGCGTTGCCTGAGGTGCATGCATCGCCAGCATGCAGGAATAACCGTAGAACAAATTCTTACACACCACGCACTCACCTGACACTATGTAACTTTCAAACTACTTCGCCCGATGAAACAGCGCACCGCCCGGAAGCCCGCGACCCAGGATGTGTTCACCACTACCGCAGCTGCAATTCCCGACACAGAGCTAACTCACTTGCCCTTCGCTCCTTTGCCTTTTCCCAGCCAAACTCCCGTCGCTGCCGCCCCTGTCCCGGACTTGCCTTTACCACCCTTCCTCACACCGCCACTAGCCGTTGCCGTCCCCGACTTCTTCGCCCTGTCCCCCTTGCCTTTGCCCTTCCCCTTGCCCTTGCCGCCCTTGCGCCGGCTCTTGCCACGGCTCCTGCTTTGTCCTGCGCCTGTGTCCAAACCAGTCCCGGAGGAACGCCGGTACTTGTTGTATGCGTCACGCCCCGTGTACTCCTGCCCGTTCTCCACGTACACCTGCAATACACATTGGCAGTGAAAACAGGTGCACATTCCTGCCGCATTCCCGCGGGTGGGGATCAGGACGCTATCTTTACCCTGAGGATGAGGGACCTGCCCTAGACCTGCCGTAAGAATGAGTGAATGATCATCATGTCACGTGCGGGACGTTATAACAACCTCAGGGGGACAGAACCAGTGGACACAGATCCAAACCTAGTTCAAAATCCAAATTCATTGGCAAGTTTCAGTTCGCACCCGAGCGAATCCTACCGTGGGCGACTAGGCCTCCCCATATGCCTCGTTCGTTCATTCACATCGGAGGCATAAGGGTATATAGAAAGGGGAGGCGGATGCAACCAAATAGGAGATGGTCCCAAAATCCCTAGCACGCAGCAGCCCCAAGCAGTAAATGCCTCGACCTCATCGACCTCAGCGGCTTGAAGCACCCATTCCTAGCTCTTGCCCATTCCACCGGCCCCTTTGTAAACCTTTTCGTGCCACGCGCCACGCGTGGAAAATGGTGGAATTTCACTCATTTTCGTCATGTGAATTTTATCTTACGCCGCATGCGTTCTACGGTGCGCAGTGGTCTTTACACCCGACCCGATACCGATGTAAATGTTGCGGGCGTTCTCAATGTTTTCCTACCAGTAACCAGTAACGACTGGAGTTTTCCGAACTGGTGGACATCCCGACGCGGGATTCCTGTTGAAATCTGCCCATCACAAATAATCCCCATTGCCGATACAGCGGATGCAGTTGCCAAGATTTCCCCATTAACCCCCTCTGCTGCTCACCTTGACGCCGTAATTGTTAGTATACCAGCGACCGCTGGCTCCGCTGGTGCCACCTGTGTCTGCCGCACCGCCGCCAGCGGGCCCCGCCGCTGCAGCCGTCCGCCGCGAGCGCGATCCACCACCACCACGAGACTTCCCACTTCGGAGATCTCGCACCCAGTCCATAACCTCGTTATCTGCTCCACCGCCTACGCTTAGGCTTGCGCCCTGTGCTCCACCAGTGCTGCCGACGTCGCCGCCGTTACCAATGCCACCCAACGCAGCTCCATTGCCGCTGCCCGGTGGTGCATGTTGCCATGTGTTCCGGTGCATGGGCGCCACGGATGAATTGGCCGGGCCGTTAAATTGCTTCTGGTACAGGACGAACACGGGCTCGGGACGCTGTGTGGACCTACGAACTCGTGGCAAAAGGTTTGGGAACGGGACCAAGGGGAGGTGCTCGGCCGTGGAATTGGGACAAGCGCCACGGTGCTGCACAGTAGGTGTGTGTCTCATGACTGCGTGTGACACGGCGGCCGGCACCGTGGCGATCTACGCGAGAACGTGACATGGAGCACCGTACCGCATCATTATCCCAAATACAATTTTTCCAGATGCAGACTTCACTGTTAACCAGAAAGAGGGCTCGTATGCGTTCCCACAGCCACAGACTGTGCGTCGCGGTGCCACGGTCGCGCACTATGAGTTGCTAGTGCTCGGGCCGGGTGCCAGAAGTACGTGGCAATGGGCAGCAGCAGCAGCAAGAGCACAGCCTATGGGCCGCCCGTAGTGAGACTTGGAATCGGACTCCAGCTACGTCTTGCCGCCCAATCTTGCAGCGACATCAATCAAGCCAAAGTCCGCGAACTATGAAACGAAAGACGCAAAAGAACATGCAATTCATGCATTAGGGGGTTGTGAATTGAACTCAGTGAGTGGTCCATCCCCGGAGCCCACCTTAACTTACGAAAACATGTTATGGAGAAGTAGATATGTTCGTCGTACATACACCGCGTGCTTACCTGGGATCATATCCGCCAGCTAGGGCCACCGCGGGGACGAAGTCTGGTAGCAATGTCCACCATGGGGCCGCCTGCTGCTGTTGCTGCTGCTGGTGTTCCTGATCCTGTTGGTGCTGGTAGTTGTATGATCTCCCTGGTGACTGATAGGTTTGCTGCTGCTGTTGGGGCTGGTGGTGGTGGTGCTGATGCTGCGGTACTGACTGGCCGACGGCGGGGCCGACCGACAGTTGCAATGGCAGCCCTTGCTGTGGCCGCGGAAGGCCAGCTGCATGTCCCTGAAAAATCTGCCCCGTCGGGACCCCGGGACTGCCATGCGCCTGCGGCGCCGCGCCCGCGAGCTGATGTCCCGGTACCCTCCGCATTGGATGGCCTCCCGCAGGCAGGCTGCGCCGCCGAGCGGCCTCGGCAACGCCGCCGCCGCAGCCAGCACCACCGACCAACTCCCCCAAACTACGCCGCCCTCCTGCTGGGTGGCCGCACGCCATGGCGGTCCCGACCCCGCTGCCGCCATGTCCGTTGCCGCGGGCGTTATTACGGGCGGAAAGCAGCCCAAGCATCTCCTCGTCATCTTGGGAGCACTCTTCAATGATGTCGCCTTCATCCTCCTCATCCCGATGCGGCAGGCGAAGCAGCGGATGTCCATAGGGCTCTCCTCCGCTCATTGCCCCGGCCGCAGCGACTGGTTGGACACGCGGTGCCTTCTTGGCACACGCCCCAGAGGCTTGAAGATGCAACCCGCCTTGTAACGGCCTTTGCGGCTCCGCTGCCATTGCTGCCATCGTCGCAGCAGCTGCGCCGCCGTGTCCCTCAATCTCTTCACCTTCTTCCTCATCTTCATTATCTAGAAGTAGCACAGCGTGGCGCCGTTTCGGTCTCCGTACCCGCGATACATTCCCCCTCACAGACAATTCATCCTCGTCCTCCAGCATTGCAGCTTCAGCATCTGTGCTGCCGGTGGTGACATGAAGCCCTCCCCCCTCCGTGCTGGCAGGCCCCGTGTTGCCCTCGTCCTCATCTAGCACCACAATTACCGGTGCCGGCCCTATAGGTGCCCGCATTTCCGATCCATGGATCATACGGCGCCGAGGCTGAGAGGCGTCGCCGTCAGCGAGGTCAATTGTGATGGGTTTCAGGGCATGGGGTCCCGCACCCACACTCACACCCACACCCGCACCCGCCGCCGAAGTGGGCCGGGCAGCGACAGCCAGTCCAGGATCTGGTACTGATAGCCGTAGCTGCGGCCGCTTCTGCGGCGCTCCGTCAACGGAGCTGATGGCGACTGAGGCCGGCGCTGCGGCCTGCACGGCCTGTGGCTGGCGCAGAAGGAACGACACTATACTCTGGGTGCCTGCGGCTGCCTTTGTGGCTGCGGTGGCGCGCCGCTTGGTGGCTGGACCGGCGGCCTGTCCATGCCGGCCCGATCCTGCCTGCGTGGATAGTTGTTGCGGCAATGCCTGCGGTGGCTCAGCCCCTCCGTGGCAGCCGATCGGTTGCTGCTGTTGCGGCAGTGATTCCGGCGGCTGAAGTGGTAGCAGTGGCGGCGGTCCTGGCAGTCGCGGTCGTTGGTTAACTTCCGGCGGCGGCTTGTGCGGCAGCGGCGCCGGCGCCGCCAGAGTCGCACGCCAGTGTGAACCCTGCTGTTGCTGGTGTCCCGGCGGCTGACCATCGACTTGCTGCTGTTGCTGTTCTAATCGGTGCCTCCAGCCAGTGTCCGGCGCCTGTTCCCATCCCTGCCCCGGCGTCTCGTGGTCATCGCACAAGAAGGCATCGTCTGGGGACTCATCCACTGGCGGCAGGTCCCTGACAGCAGCGGCCACGGCTTCAGTATCACCCTTAGCAGGGGTCGAAATAAATCCTTCCGACCAGCGACGACACACAATTTGACGCCCCTGGCCTGCCGGAGGCTCAGCCGTCAAACCCTCCGGATCCTCCACATGTGCTACTCCGTTGCCGAGGAGGCAGCCGCCAACGCCGCCCCCACCGGAGGGTCCACTGCCAGCCAGAGCTTTCCGCGGAGACAGAAGCGCACCGTGATTATGATCCTGCGCGATGCAATCTCTTCCAGGGCGCTCCTTGTAATCCTCCTCATCCTCTTCAAATAGGCTGCGCAGAGGTGCAGGTGTAGAGCGCCGCCGGCGCTGCGCGGTTTGGATCGCGCGCGCTAACATTTCATCTGTCGACGTTCTGGGGCCTGAGTTTGATGTGCCTGTCACTGCTGCAGCACCCGCTACGGACGCTATTGTCGCCTCTGCCGCTGCCATCGCGGGCGTCGTAGCGGCAAATGGCGAAGACGACACGCGCCTGCCAGAACTGCCCAATCGTAATCGGTCTAGGGTGGAAAGGTAGAAGGGGCTTGGATGAGAAAAGTAGGAATGAGACATGAAACGTGAATAATTGCAAGACCCAATCAGCTCAACACTTCTCACCACAGCATAGGAAAAGCACAGCACAGCACACCATGGCATAGCACAACAAAGTAATGGCATTGCACTAACCTTGCGGCATACATTCTGTCCGCCTATCCTTTCCCGCACCCCCCATGGTTTTCCCTGACAGGGTGCTTTACTGCTCCCACCAAACCCTCTGTAAATGAAGCCCCAAGATTTAAACCTGACACCCAATGAGTATCCCCCCTATCCTCTACCTCTCATCCGTTTAATAAGTCTTAAGGCGCCTCAACTGACCTGCTGTTGGAGCTGCGCCTCCTGGAGCAGTTGCCAGCGTAGCGGCAGCAGCGTTACCGCTGCCACAGTGCGCACCTGGAGCCGGCTTTGCTGCGGGCGGCGTTTGCCGTGATTGCTTCACGCCTGCAGTTGTGGCATCGGACACGAAGTACAATGCATGGCAAACATCCTCAGCCCTGCGGTTCTGATGCAGCTGTGGCGGTGGCAGCACCTCACCCGCCATCTGCCTGGTGCGGGAAACGGGGCTGCTGTCCGCCGCTGTCATGCCGCCGCAGCTATGATGCACCTCGCTGCGTCTACGGCTCACAAAATCTTCTGGCGACACATGTAGCACATCTGCCGCCAGGCGTGCGACTCCAAGACAGCTCCCAGCTGCCGCAACCCCAGAGTTGACAAGAGGACCCGCCGGCGCAACTCCAACGGCCCGGGCAGCCGTGGGAGCGGTGCTGCCACCGGCGGCCCCCACCGCATGCGACCTCGCCGGCGCGCGGCGTAAAAGATTAAACAGTGGAACCGGCATAGCGTCCTCCCCTTCGCCCTCCTCACTCCGATCCCGGTCACTGCTGCAGCTGCTGCTATTGCCACTGCCGCCTTGGTCACCCGACAAGATGGCCCGCAGCTGGGCCTCGCCGGCGCCTCGAGCTGCACACGGGCTCCGTTGGACGGTATCGTCAGTGGCGCCATGACAGTCGGGGGTCAACATCACGTTGGGCCGCGCCGCCGACGGTGATGCTGCGGCCAGGCCAGGGATCTTCCCGTCTCCATCCTTCGTACGAGCCACTCGGGTCATGAAACCGCCAACGGCAAATGCACTTGCACGTCCTATCGCTGCAACCGCGGCCGCCTCGGGGTTCATGGCAGGGGCTGGGCATAGGTTAATGTCTTTCAGGGGTTTCCGTCGAGCAGATGAATCTACGGCAGGTCTCGCCAGGTCACTTGATCGCGGTCCGGTACTTTCCCCAACACCCTTACGACGGCGCGTGGACCGCGAAGATGGATGCATGGAGCGGGATCGGAGGATGTTGAAGCGGGGTATGCCATCGTCGCTATCGCCACCATCGCTGCTCGTGCTGCATTCGTTGGCTATAGGGCTGGGGTGGTCTTGCTTTGCGCCTTCTGAGTTCTGAACATGGTTACTCTGCACGGCGGCAGAAGCTTTACCCGGCCAATCAGGTGCTGAAGCCAGGCTTGGGTTGGCGCCGTGCTTGCCTGACGGGCCTGAACCCGCAAAAAGCGGAGCAGCTAGGGACTGGCGGTGGCTCTGATGATCCACAAGAGGCATTTGAATGGGTTCAATATGATGGTTTAACTGAATCGGCAGTGGCATCCTGGAGATGGCAGCGAGTTCGCGCAGGTTTCCTACCGAAGGTGTGACGGGCGACCTCCGTAGGACTTCGATAAGAGATATTTTTTCCTTCGTGATGTTCACCACATCGCAATTGTCATCCGAGCCATCAGATGAAGTTTGGGATGCCTGTAAAACTTCCCCCATTCCTAGCAAAGCTTTGAGCAGATCGTGCACATGCAATATATTCACTTATAAATAGGAAATTTATCTCCCCCCATAAACAACATTATGCCATGCAGATGGTACATCCATTTTAGGTGAGCGAGAAAGCTACCCTGGATCGCAAAATAACGCAAACGGATAAATGCGTAGTGCTTGGTATAGGAATACCGATGGTTGATGCAGTCCAAATAAAAGTCGTAACAGAGCTTCATGTGTTGATTATATGAATAGCCATCATGCCATCTGTCCGCCCGTACAATCCGCGTGCTGTGGTACGCCGATATGCTGTGGTATGCCTATTTAATCATGTCATCGCCACCTCAACTTATAGGTGTATGCATGGCTGCAGATATAAATATACATTATTCTTCTGAGATTTCTGTATGGCGTGTGTTCATATAAACTGTTGTATTTTACATGCTGGCTGATGAAGTACTTGAAGCAAAGGCCAGGGCTGAACAGGAGTGTCACGAAGTGCTATAATACTTTGTTTAGTTCCTGGGGTTGACCATGAGTGGTCAATGTTTCACCATCCCCGGTCAAATGTCTCAACGCCCTTCATTGGGATCCCTAACGGTTTAGCTGATAGAGTGCGCGGCGCGGCACGACGGGATGGTCGTGACGCGACGCTGCAGATAGCTTTCCTCACGACTGAGTATACCGGGGCCTTTCCACTCGGTGGTGGATTATTGGTCGTGACTCTGGTCACTGGTAATGGTTGCGGACCAGAAGTGCGGGATGAGTGGCAACACTTATCCTGGCTTGCTGAGAGGCAAGGGCTTCGGTGCGGAAAGGCTTCGGTATTAGGCCAGACTAACGGTTAGTTAAAGGGATCATGGCCCGCGGAGGCTAGTTAGGTCGGACATTTCCAACGAAAACGCGGGAATAAGGGAGATAGGGATAACGCCTCCATACAGGGAAGAATGGAGGGGCGGGGATTGGAGCCTGCCTGGGAAAGAGAGGGGTTTGGGGAAGTTGGACGGGGACGGGGATGTGGATGGGTCAGGCCGGGGGTTTAGGCACGGGGATGTAAACATCCTCATCGGTTAGGTAATGGAAAGGAAGACTAGGACATCCTCCTGTAATGTAACAAATGTCTGGCCACCCGCACGTTGCCATGGTTCCTGACTGCCTAGTGCCCTCCGCACATCATTGCTACCGCTGTATATAGCTGGTCTAGTAATCGTTATTAGTTAGGTAGTTATTTATTGTTTTTAGGTAGTTGTTGTAGATTATTAGTTGTTTTAGTTTAGCAGATTTCCTCTGTCGTACTATCACCCCTATTACCGAGTCCTAGTAGTGTAAGGCCCTCGGGAATTTTGGCCGTCGCCAAGACGTGATTTTTTGTTCGCGAATCTTCTTTTATTTAGCTGATCTAGAATTCCTAGATGCTATCTTCTAGCTGTGATCTTTTTTTCCTCTTTTAGTCAGTTTAGCAAACTTTTGTCTGTCATACCTTCACCTCTTTTACTGTAGATGAATTTTTAACTATGATGTTTTATTTATTTTCCCTTTGTATTTTACTTTAGCTATGTTACTCAGACGCTGATGCCAGACGAGGAAATGTTGGGGAAGGGGACGGACAAAGCAAAGGCTATGATGAGGGACAGGAAAAGGGGGGGGATCTCAGAGAAATGTTAGTCAGGACGGTGGCATTGCAGGGAAGTGTGGTAGCAGACCCCACAACCTGCACGACCACCGTAACTTTCAGAGCCAGAACAGCAGTAGAAGCGGTAGCCCCATGGATATTTAAAAGTATGATTCTTCCTTACTTTGGGAACGTTATCTTGGCTACTGAAGTATAGCGCTGCTATAGCTCCGAGTGCTTAATTGCGTCTCAGCCCCTTCTCTCTCCGATCTCCGCATGAACCTGCAAGTACTACTGTATTCCCGACGCTACTGCATCCCTCTGAAACCACTGTAGCATTTCCTTCGCACATCGCATCTCTGTTCATAAATTATCATCGTATCCCTCGGGATCCAAGATTAGCATTCCATTGGAGCAAGGATGTCTGAAACTACTGAATGCCTCTGAACTACTGCCTTCCGCCTTCCGTCAACATTACAGGTTTCTACCGTACTACCACATTATACTCCAACCAAAATCGGCATTGCCACAGGCTCTTCCTATAACTAAAGGCATAGTTTTGGATCAATTTCTCTCCCGCTGTATGGGCTTTGGTAATCTGTACAGTACGCGGTAGGGTACTAACGTCAAAATTTCGAAGATTTAAAACCATGCCTACATAATGTGACATGATTGATGCTTGTGGGCTCGCTGCATTTGAAAAATCTTCAGAAAGCATAATCGTACATTCATGTGGGCTCTGAGGCGGTACCTTGCGCCACAATCGTAACGGAGACTTGACGGCTTGAGTGCGAATAAGTGATCAATGCATTCCTGCACATCACCTGAATATTATCTTCTTCAGATTGTGTTGTAAGCTGAAGGTGTCCAAAAGCACGACAGAGTGAGAGTGTTACCTAGTCTGGGATAGCCAACATTTCAGCACGTATGGAATTACGGGCAGAGTTAAGCTCCCCAAAATTTTTAAGCATACATTTTGCAGTTCCGAGATATGCTGGCAAAAGCTTGGCTGCGTAACTCGGCCATCCGCACGAGGCCAACACAACTCATAAGGTCAGTGAATGGAAGATATTCAAAAAAATATTACCTCCCTGACAAACAGCTTCACCTTCCGATGCTTAATGCAAAATGATATGCGTCGGACAATAGTCAGCGACTACTTACTACGACAACATAAATACGGCACAAAGAATGAGGCTGCGAGGTCAAAATGCGGCACAAGGAGCCTCTTAGGTCTTATTAAACAATCAAAGCTTTTTAAAAGGTGGACCCATACGCTTTAAGTCCGGGCTTTTAGGCCGTGTTTCAGCGTTCGTGACTTTAACAGCTTTTGCGCTTTGCACGCCTTCAGAAGCTATGGTGACTCCGTCAAATAAAGATTTCTTGTAGTGTTTGGATAAACGTGTTGGCAAAGAAGTTTTAAGATACCGGTCTTTGTTTCAGATGGACCGTGACGACGACGACGCCCACGCGGACTGGTCTCCGCAGGACATCGCTTGGGATGGTCTTACCCTGACTGTACGTAAATCAGCTGGTATGTTCAAGACTGGGTCCGGGTTTCACGGTGTGTACCTGTTGCCAAGAGATTAATCTGGCTATCGCACGCAGGCACGGATGGGAATGTGCCTACAATCGAGAGATATTATATTAAGGGACGTGGCGCGGCAAATTCGGGAACCAGCGGAACTGTGCCCTCGTCAAGTTGTAGGGTACGTCTGAACTGTGTGCCCATATTAACCTTGCGCATTTGCTGCTATGTCTGAGAACATATATAAAACACTTACAGGTGCCTGGATGCATGTCAGATCTCTCAAGAGACCTTGCATACTTCAGGCAAGTCCCCTTAGCCTGAAAAATCATTGCGCCTCGGAATCTGCAAAGACCAAAAACTTCTTTGGAAGCAGTCCTTGCCGTATGAAGGAGAGCCGGTGCTCAGTCCATGGCTGGTCGGTTGTTTGCTCAACTGTTTTCTAGCTTTCTGACCGTTCTCGTGGGATTCTGAATTTCTTGAATGCAGGAAATACCGCATTTGTAGGGAACATCTCAAGTCGCCGGTATGTCTATCGGCGCGCTTGGTCTGGGATGATTTTGTAGCAACTTTCCATTGGCGCTATCACAATTCAAAATCTTGCAAGTCATCTTGACACAATGGCAACATCTGCGCTTCGCGTCCAGGTGCTTTTGGTCGAGGGCGTTCCGAGTCGCTTCTGTCAGCAATGCTCCAGGTGACCATCTTTGGCTTGGCGCTCTGATCTATTGCTCAACGGGAAATTTGTGCAAGCTGCTGTTGCAAATCTGTTGTATTGGCGCATTCGTCCCTCCACGGCCTGTTTTTGCAGGTTTCATCACGTGAAAGAGTTCGATGGCCCCCAAAGGTGCGCTGCCTCTAGCATAGGCACAAGGTTTCTAAGGTTTTCCTTGCCTAACGTACCGTATAAATCCTTGCGTACAAGCGACCCCTCATGTTGCGGTAACTGTTACCTATATTGCCGGTGGGACGAGCCACGACAATCTCCCTGACATCAATGTGATGCCGGGCTTGCAGGACGTGCCGTGCTATGCTAGAGCGCCTGCGTATCAAACGAAATAGCACCAAGTCGCTAACGGGTGGTCGGAACGGCTGCCGGGCCAGGAATGACACGCGTCCCACGGATGCATCCCGGCGGGGAGGAAGCTCGTCACGGTCTAATTCGAGTGGCAAAGATGCCGAAGTAAGATGATGGCTACAAGCCCCCATCCTGTTTCCGTAGTGTGAGGTCTCACATGTTTTACATATCCCGGCACGCGGTATCTAGCTACCGATAACGGGATCCAGTTTTGTCGAGTAATTCATAATTACAACTTACTAATGACACCAGTTCCGCAGTTGAAATTCACGTCTCAGCTTATAATGAAGTCGTCGGTGACCGAATGTCTTACGGGTGCGATGCTGTTGGTATTGCTACTGCAGCCGCCAAAAACCCATGGACCAAGTCCGCAGCGACAACAGCCCTCCCCCGTAGGCCTTGCGCCCACGGACAGCGGCGAAGGCGTCGAATCCGTTGCGGTGATGGGTGCAGCATTTTCCCGCCGCAGTGCTTCCACTGCTACCGCTTCCTCCATTCTGGGCCAGGACAATCAGAACAAAAACCATATCCAAAACAAACTTTCGGAACAACAACTTGAGCAACAGGCGTTTTTGCAGCAGCTCAGGCAGGGGCCGAGAATGCAACTACAGGACGGTGAAGCTCGGGTCGGAGCTCTGTTGGACGGCGCTTCAGGAGGATCATTGACCGCAGCGCAGCGCAATGGCGGCCTGGGGGAACAGCACGACCTGCTTCAACAATACCTGTCACAGGATCCGTTGCCGTCGCGCCGTGCTCTTCTCGGTGGGGCCCCCACGACAGCGGCGGCGTCCGCCCGTGATATAAATATGGTGGATTACGACATTGCCGACAGACATCAGATGGTTGGCGGCGGCGCAATGCCGCTGCTCTACCGTGACGTTTCGTACGGCCTTTCCGCTGGCGTGGGGGCCGCCGGCGGCAGCGGCTTGCAGCTGGGCTACCGTGCCTCTGTCGCTGCCCCTGCCACTTCCCTTGAGGACCTCCTTGCGCGGCGCCAGACGCCGGCGGCACCACCACTGGTGACCCTGAGCCAACGCGAGCGAGAAATTCGGCTGCAGCTAGCCGATAGCGTCCGAGATGAGTCGTTGTCGCTACAGTTGTCGGTACCCAGGGGTCGCCAGGACGGCGCCACTGGAGCGCGACAGGGGCGAGTACTTGATCTGGGTCAGCCGCCAGCGCGAGCCGGACCAGTGTTGAACCTCGGAAGCCGTGTAGATTTTAGTTTGGAGCTACAGCTCCAAGACATTTACCGTGAGGTGGGTAATGGGGCGGCTGCTGTGGTGTGTGTGTGTGTGTGTGTGCGTGTGTGTGTGTGTGTGTGCGCGCGCAAAAGTCTTTGGGCATAAGAGGTGGAAATAACTGGGCAGGGTCAGGATCAACAATGTTAATGTTATGCTATCCACGTATCCATGTAAGTCCAAGCGGGGCAATGTGCCTGTGTGCGCCCGGGTGGCGGGCGATAAGCTGTTTGGATGCGGCGTGGGGTTCTCTGGAATGCGAACTGGGTCTGCCATTGCCAGCATCTGGCATTTGAGATAGCATTAATGGCTATCAACGGGAAGGAGATATTCGGCATCCCGGGCAGCGAAAGCAACCAATCTGGCACACATGCATACACAACGAGCGTACGGCGTACAGCAGCAGGGCGAGGGACACATGCGCGTGTGCCCTCGCAGGAGCCGCGATCACGCCTGGTCTGGCGGTTGGGGGATCTGTGACGTGTATACGCATCCGCGTAAGCAGCCACAGCAGCAGCAACTGCAGCTACGCATGCTACAGCTGCAGCAGCTGTGCATTACATCCTTGGCATTAGCAGCTGAATGGCCGCTGTGGCGGCTTGTGTTGGAGTAGCAGCAGTAGTGACCTAACGGCAGTAGCTGAATGCTTTGTCAAACAAAGGGACGAAGAAAACACACACTCTCCCCTTAAATCACAGGCACGAGGCATTTTACCCATGGCATTTATCTTGTTAGGGGGTGCGGTACGGAACTGCAAGTCGACGATCCCACTTGATATCGTCCGGGGAGAGTAGTGTTCCCTAGCGTGCACGCGTATGCCCATATGGCGGGCACGTAGGGTTTCGTTTCGTAAGGAACACCTATCAACCCGTCGATTACATCGATTTGTGTGATCCGCTTACGACGTGAGCTCCGTCGGCTGGTCCCTACTAGCAGATGGCGATTTCGGATGCGGCAACAGTGGTGGGGGCGGCGGATTCGACACCATTGCGTCAGGTCTTGCCAAATCGCACCTTGAGCAATGGAGCGCTCCAGGGACGGTGCACCGGTGCCGCCATGTTTCCGTCGGATCCATTGCTGCCGCAAGGGCACCACGCAGCGGCGCCGGCGCCGCTGATACCAAGTGACCATTCGGCGATCTTTGGGCAGCCGCTGGGGGCGGCAACTCAATCTGGGACGCTTCTTGTGGCACCATTGCCGGCGCAGCAATATCAGTATCAACAGCACCAACAGCAACAGCTTGCGGCAGCGGCACAACATCAGCACCAACGGGCCTTCAGCGACTTGGCCTCGTCGTCATGGCCCTCAATGGATTACATGGACATTGGCACAGACCCGCTGCCGGCTCCTCTTATAGGGCGGAGTTCATCGGCAGCAGCGGAGGCCTCCGCAGCAGTAGTAGGCGGCGCGACGGCTCTCGATGACGCAAGAGCGGGGCATGGCCCCCTGCTGCGTCTTCCGCACCAACATCTATCGCAGTCGCAGCAATCTACGCAGCAACAATCTCAACAACAACAACAGCAGATGCTGAAAGCATTGACGGGGATTCCTGACGGTGCCTCTGGGGACGGTATAGTGACGTTTGAACATGACAACAGCCTCGTCGCTGGGGCCTCCTTTGGCAGTGAGAATGCGTTATCCGCACTGCGGACGGCAATACTGGGTGCTAGCATGCCCGGCGGCGGTGCCGGTACTGCCGCCGCCGATTTCTGTGATGACGGTGCCGTCGTGTCGCTTCCGGAAGCGGGCGATGGGAATGCCACAAGTTGGTGCGGTGCTGATGATATTGATGCGGCTCTGGATATGTTGATGGAAGAAGCGGGCAGCGGAGCGGTGTACCAGACCAGCAACGATGTGAGCGATTTGGCAGGGTTAGGAGAACGGGGTTCTTGGCATTGAGGCATTGTGGAGCGGTTAAGGGTAAAAGAGGGGGTCTTCAGCCCCCCGGGTCGGGGGCCATATGCTTACATTTGCTACTGGGACCCAAATCAAGTTCGAAAACGTGTGTGCGCTCTGTTTACAGCTCTGCAGCGCCTTGGCCACCGTCCAGGATCTGTGTTTTGATATGTGCTGTAGCTCTGTTTACAGTTCTGCAGATTTTCCATACCGCCGTTGCAGCATTTCCTCCGTGCCATAAATTCCCCGCCAGCTCTCGTCGCAGTAGATTTGCACGATTGTGACTTATCTGAATCCCGTTGGTTGCAATCCTTGCCCCGGTCCTTTCCTTTCCCAATGCCACACGCCCTTGTGCAAGCAGTCGGCGTCCCTGGAGCGAGTCTGCTTCAAGCTCCACAACCTGCATCCCCGCGATCTGCCTTCCGATCTCATGTGCGCCATGGGCTCCTGGCTGGCTGCAGCACGAGCAGAAGTTGTACAAGGTGCCTTACGACCCGGCTGCACCCAGCTGATCCTGGACATTTACACGACGGGTCCCAATCCCGCGGACATAGACTTGGAAACAGACGAGGCAAGCAGTGCCGCCGGCGGCGGCGGCACCTCCGTATCAGTCGGTTTTCCATTTCTCCCGCCCCGGCCCCCGCAAGATGAGCAATCATCCCCGCTGTCACGTCCTACATCGCCGTCAGAGGTGGCGCAGTTGTATTCGAAGACTTCCGCCCCTGACAGGACGACGTTCAATGCACGAGTTCTTGGCGGCTTAATGCCCTCAGAGATTGAACTGGCAAGCTTGGACGCCGCTGCTTCGGCAGCAGGGGCGGAGGCGCTCGAGCCGTTCGTTGAGCCCGGGTGCGCAAGCTGGACGCCGACGCACGACGGCAATGACCGCTTCCCCGGTGATGGTGGAAATGTCTGCACCGAATCCTCCAGCGTAACGGATCTCAGCGCTTACGTCATGCACAATGGCAATGTGCGCGCTGCGGCAGCATGCTTTAAAAAGTTGCTTGGACCACGTGCTGTACAATCGATGTCCGTGTCGATCAATCACGAGGTGCGGATCTCTTACCGAGTGCCGTACAGGCGCGTACAGGCTTGCAACTGCTTTTCATCACCTGCGTGAAATATTTTACAGTGGACCAAGCCAAACGGCATAACCCATGATTGTTGATCCATACCCTATATAGAAGTATGCTGCTGGCGACCAAAAGGAATGGCATTATCCGTTTTTTGCCGTGATACCAGTATCGTAATACCGTTTACTCGATTCACCCGTTTCAACCATCTCGGGCAGCAGCGTGGGCTCCTGTGACCCACGGATCCGTGTTTGTTTCCTTTTCACTCCTTCCAACTGGCAAGTGTTAGTGTGTATTGTGGGTGTGATTTACGTGTGGCGCTCACTTCCCCCAACCCGTTTTGTTACATTGGTGCCGAATCCTTGACAGACTAGATTAACATTAGTTTCCTATTTTGCGTGCGAATGCAGGTTTTAGCCTGTGTGCCTTGTTTAATAGGTACAAACTGTTTTCACCTTCCTCTCCTCCGTGGCGCAGGTACTATCCATTTCCAGTCACGCCAAGGGCCACTACGTGGCGGACGTCAGGGGCACCTTTGCCGGCTTGGACACCCCCTTGCTGCTCTCGGTATCACCATTGGCGGTACTGGCAGGTGGGATATGAGAACACCTCGAGAGTGAGCGTCTTCTTCCGTGTCTCGTCTCTTCCTTAGCCAGCGTTTTGGTGCTGCCCGCCATGCTTGCGGACGTTATCTCGTTATAATCAGTTCAACTTGCAGCCGTTATGGGTCAGGGTCGGTCAGGGTCGGGTTGGCTTCGCAGCTTTCATGCAAGGACCCCAGGACCGTGTCAGTATTATATCCACCATCGCTCCGGTATCTTTCTTCTGGATATATCATTTAGTTTCGCAGCTTTTTACACTCTTCACCCTCTCCGTCTATCCAGGCGAGCCGGCGGAGGTCAACGTGATTGGTTCGCACCTAGCGGGGCCAGGTCGGAGGCCCCAGGTCCGTTGTCAGGGAGCCCACGTGGCCTGCAGCGTAGTGGCGGCACCTGCTGGCGGCAGCGGCGTCGATGGCAGCGGTAGTAGCGGCAGGGGGGCCTTCCAACCTTTCCGGGCGTACGATGACCCCATTCTGATGGACAAGCTCGTGGAACATACCTTGCCGGGGAGCCACCGCTCGGAGGCCGTGACGCAGTGCACGGTGAGCTTGAAGATGGGTTCGGGGATTAGCTCGATCTGTGGAAAGAAGACCGGTCATGGCACGGATGGGATGAGTGGAAGTAACGGACTTTTCTTTACATTTCATTTTATTCTGTACTTGCATCCGCATCCATGAAGACCGCGCTCCTGACTCTTCCCAGCCACGATTGGCCACCGCCACTACGACTGCTACCACCGGTACCGCCTTCATCATTGACGGCGCTGCCTTCGCCATTATTACAGACGGTTGATCTACACTTGGAGGTCCCTGATACGCCTGGCCTTTTGATCCTGGAGTGGGAAGTGGAACGATCCTCTGGTGGTTTCGGCATCAGCGAGCATCTCTTGTTCCTGGCAGTTCCGGACCCATCCATGGCTGTGGATATCAACAAGCTATCAACCAAGAAGGGCGGGAACGATAGCAGGTGAGCCGGGGTGGAGGGTGGTGTTAGGCGGGCGAGGCGAAATAGCTGAATAAGTTGGGGGCCGGGAGGATGATCCGGCGTTTCTCTCCCATTTCCCATTAGTGTCTGATGTTGGGCAAAGGATCCCCAGAGAAGTCATCACATCAGGTTGGCAAACGGCGAAATTGAAATGAAGCGTCTTACGCTGCATCCTCGGTAACACAATGTCGTCTTGTCAGCACCACTCGCCCAAGCGCCGTTTCCTTGTGAGCCTGTCTTTGTATTGACGTTTTGGAGTCCATAAAGCATCTTCCCAGATTTCTCTCGACTCCGATTTCTCTTCGCAGCGTTTCGTTCGCCAGTCCCGTCTTTCCACGTAGCCTCTTCCGCGAAGCCTATTCCCCACAGCACTGCCCTTCAGCTGCAGTTTTTGTAGTTCCGTCTTCCCCGCCCAGCTACCCCAGACAAATTAACCATCGAAGCAGTAGGTCTGTATGATTCCTCACCCTGCCCTGTTCTCCTGCAACTCACATTCCACCATCAGGCTTCGGGGCTTCCTCCAAGACTTGGGCCTGGTGCTAGATTATGTCACCCGCGTTAACCAGTGCGTGCTGCTGCCGATGTCAGTGCTAATGTCAACAGAGCAGGAGGCAGCCGCAGCCTATGGCGATGGTGTAGCTGTGGAAGCTGCAGATTTGGGTCTGAAATCCGGCGGCGGCGATGGCGGCAGCAGCAGCATGGCCGCAGGTAGCGGAGCCAGCTGCTCGAATCCAGACCAGGCGGCTATTGAATCTGGGTTTGAATTGTGGCAAAACCGGAGCCGCGGCGGTGGTGAGTCTTTCATACTTCGTTTGTGACGTGAAACTTCAAACTTGTGAAGTACGTGGACATCTCTCGATATTACCCGAATACTTCATCTTAATTTGCATCTTTAGCCGCGGGCTGCAACTTAAATATAATAAATCTCCACGCGCTCATCAGGTGCCGATCAACGTGGAGTGCAGACGACGTGTAGGGTTCTGGACGGTGGTACAGAGGACAACATTAAGCTAGAGCATGACTCCCGTGCCGAGCTGATGGGGCGACCCCGGCTGTCCAAGAAGCATTACGGCCGGGTGGCAGCTCTGACACCGTCTCTGTTGGCCTTCGCTGTAGGTGCTGACTTGGTCCCCAGCCCCATTTTGTCCTTCACATACTTCTGTAATCAGTCAGATTATGTGTGTTACAGGGTGATATTCTTCACCAATGTTTTTCATTCACCCCACTAAGCTGGGCGGGGCCCTGTTTCTCCCTGGAGCTAGAGGGGTGCTCGCATGAATTCATCCCAATCGGCGTAACATACATTTGTCAGGTTCACGGCTCCCCACCAGTGCCCAGTAGAATCTAGCGGATCAATGGCGCAATCAACTCTGCTCCCGGTCAGCTCACAACCCACTATAATTACGTCCCCGGCTTTTATTGTCTCGCGAATGGTGGTTTAGAAATGAACGGTTATATTTCAACGGTACCATGACATGACATCTCCGCTTGTAATGTCCCTCCCTATCTCTCCCCCTCCCTGGCAGGCGGATAGCGGCATGCCGGCGGTTATGTCCTGGCTCATGGACTTCATGTTGGAACACATTTACTTCGGTGACCTGGCGGCAGTATTCCAATGCGTCGAGGCCGTTGGTGGATCCTCGGATCTGCCGCTGCTGCACCGCGCAGTGCGCAGCGGCAACACCGGGGTGGTGCGACTGCTGCTGCATCGCGCCGCATCGCATGGGCTGGCCTGCAACCTGGCGCAACCCGCAGGTGCGGTGCGCAAGGGTGGGAAAATTGGGTTTAATATGTTTATTTGGGTTGGGTTGGGGCGCATGGGGAAGGGATGAGTTGGGTTTGCGGTTTGTGCGGTCCCTGCACAAACGCCTCCGCCCTTGTAGCCTAGCCTCCGGGAAGATGTTGAGCAACGCAGCAACTGAATTTTTGGACATGCTTGGCTTGGGGGCACTTGATGATTACATTTGTGCTCATATATTAACCGCACGACTGCCGTTATGGCACTGCGCAAAGCGCAGCTTTCGTATATGTTTTTGTTCTTAGTCCCTTTCTGCCCCATTCATCCGTCCATGCGTTCGTTGGTTCGTTTCCTGCACGTCCCAGGCCTCTACAACATCACGCCGCTTCACCTCGCCGCGCTGCAGCCAGTCCAGTCCGGCATGCTGCAAGCCTGCGGCTGCACCGACCCACGGGTCGTTCAGTTGTGGACTACCGTACCTGACGCCGCTGGCAGGACACCGGCCATGTATTTGCGGCGGCAGGTACGATTTAGAGGGCCGGAGTCGGGGTCTGTTATGCGCTTTGACTGGTACTGGTTGTGCTGGTGTCCAAAGGTCCCTCTAGCGTGTCAAACTAAATATTTCACTTCCCATCTTTTTTGTTACCTTGCATTCGAACCCGTACTCTCCGTCTGTTTGTGGCCGGCCCCTTTATGATTCACCCTCTTCGCCCTTGTCGTGTGTTAATTTCTCCCCTTTCTTTTCTCTTTTCCTTCTGACCCCCTCCCATTGCAGTCTCGCCGTTAGGTATATTCTCCAGCTCGGTCACCGATACTTCTATTACTTCGTGCAGCGCATTTATTGGCGTTGTCCTTCCGTCTGTTGTGGACTTCGTCCTATCACCTTACCATCCCACCGCAATGCCTGTTGCTCTTTTTCCTTGATGTTTTTTTCCGGCAGCTGGATCGTTCAGCCCTCATCGGGCCCAACCCCGCCACTGCTACCGCCTTGCTGCACGCTGCTGCCGCCGCCGCGGTCGCCGCCTCTGCTGCTGGCCCTGTCCACCCACGTAGCTCCATGTCCGGCTCCACCACTGGCACTGCCTGTCCCTCATGGGGCAGTGAAGAAACTACCGATCCCATCGTTATGGGGGGCGCAGGCATCTCCATGGGCGCCGCCGGCGTCCGCGTACCCATCGGTATCGAGGAGGATTGCAGCGGGCCCGCACCGCGGGCCCCGGCCGCGTCAGATGCTGTGTCTCATGGCTGCGATGGCGGCAGAATGAGCGGGATGGTAGGATGGAGGGAAAGCGCCAGTGGCGACGGTAACGATGACGGCGAGGGGACATGTCGTGGCAGACGAGGGCAACCCAGTGCGGACATTGTGGATGGGTATCCTCATTCTCAGGAAACCTTTCGAGTTGGAGGTCGGGTTGCAGGCGAAAAAGGGGGACCTGTGGGCCTTGGTGCTGAGGCGGCGGTGCTGCCGCCGCAATCACCATCGCCACCAAGTGGGGAAGCAGTGGTCGCCAGTGGCGAGGCGGCACGGGTCACGCGTTCTGCTGGGTCAGAAGAAATTAACGTGCGGGTCCCGTTGCAAAATACGGAGCCCCTGGCGGAACTCAGAGAGACCGTGCTTTTGAGGCAGCTGAGGATGAAAGCGGTCAAGCTTCAGGCGGCATCGCCGGCAGCGCTGGCGACGGCGTCAGCGTCGGCATCGGGATTGTGCAGCGGCGGCTACGAGATTTGCACCAAAAGCGGGGAAGCAGAGCGTCTTTTGTCCCGAATGGAGGTTGTTGGATCCACCGCAAGCCGCGATTCCGGCTTTGTCGGAGATTCCACTGAGGACTGGCCGGGGCTTAAGAGCGAGCTGCGGACCCGGCGGAAGCACGAACGGGAGCAAGTGCAGCCAGCAGCAGAGGCGGATACGTTGAACGTTGGTCAGGAAGGTGCGTGCGTCGGCGCCAGTGCGAGGGCTGGCGGCGTGGGTGGCGGCGAGGGCAGCACCGTGCTGGGCGGGCAGGGGGAGCGTGGCTGGGGAGTACCTAGTGGCGTGAAGGCGGCAGCGGCGGACAGCGGCTTTCCACCCAGGCCGGTGATGATAGTGACGTGGATTGCTTTGATGGCGGTATTGCTAGTGTTGTGGTCGACCAGAATATTTGACCGAGTGGCTTTAAGTCACCAATAGCTGATCGGTGATAGCAGGATATTTGATAACCGGCCGCGATCTCTACAAATGCGGGATGGGCATGGCAGGGAGTACTAGAGGGTAGAAGGGACCACTTGCGCAATAGGAATGCCACTTGGACCCGAGAGGAGTTTTGGGGGTTTCGGGGCAATTGGATTCAGAGCTTTGCCCTGCTGGAAATGGTCTGTCCTTTTTGGAATTCTTTTCCGTTCAGCCCCGCGCGCTCTGCAAGGCTCACAGAAGGACAGCTGAATGCTGTTTTTGCGGACCCGCAGTCACTCTTAACACAGCAGCCCAACTGGGCAGCCTCTCTTGGTTTGATAGGTACCTGGGCATTTTGGCTTGTTGCGTTGTGTTGTGCTGTGTTCTGTTGGCAGAGTAATTTTCGTCAGATCATTTGGGTGATGGGTCTGCGGCGAGAGCGTCAGCGTCTGTCACAGCATTTAGATAACCGATTTCCAAGACTGGAATTTCGACGTGATAATGAGACAGAGAAGCCACCCATGTTCGTCGCGTTCTCGCTCTCTAGCGCGCGTATCTCTGCTGTGTTTTTATGCATATAGCGTGCCTGAGGGGCTTGGCCTCGGAGTGGTGGGTCGTTCTGGTGAAACGGCTGGTCACTTTCATCCCTGCCCGCCTCATGCCACTCCCCCGTTCCTCGTCCATCCACGGGCAAAAAGGAGCTTTCTTCGCGGGCCCCTGCTCGCGGGCTCTTCCTCCACTCCTTACCTCTCGTCTTCCCCTCCCCTGCATCCTCCGGTGTGGCCGCCCTTCCTCCGCCCCTTCTTCTGTCTCCGGCTTCTCGCGTCTTCAGCCCCTCCTCCGGTCCCGTAAGTGGGGCGCCAGCGATCCGCTTATTCGCTCTCTATGGCACACACGTCAGCGCACGCCCGCGCGCCCAGGACACAGGCATGATTTAAGGGCGGTAGTGAAGCCCAGCAAACGGTTGCAGTAAGAAAGCCGCGAACGGGAGCTATTGGGGCATTCCTAATTATTCACTTCTAATTCTGTCGTAGTGTCGCATCCGGAACCTCATCGGGGTGCATTGCTACGGCTATCTTGTCGTTGTTTTTGTTAATACCAGCTTGGTGCTTATCAGCATAGGTTGTTTGCAAGGCTCTGCGGGATATGCTGGTATGGTTGCAGCCTGCTAATACGAATATGACGTGCAGTAATGTTTCTCCTCCGGGCGCCTGGATCTTGATTACATTTCGTTGGCACGAGTATGTGCGATGGGTTCTGGTGGATTAGGGCCTTATGCCGCTGGTTTGCTACGGGTGCCTGGGTGGGATTGCGGTGTGTGTGTGTGGTGTGACGGTAGCTGTTTGGCACCCGCAAGAGATAGAGCTTATTTGGTGGCGCTGTGAATTAACCCACGAAATATTATTCATTGAAAAGTTCGCAGCTGACTGCCATGGTGATGAAAAGCCGAGTGCGGCGGCTGTAGTTGATGCCCTTGCTGCAGTTGGTGGTGTACCTGGTGCTGCACGGCAGCCTCTTACTTCCAGACACGTATTACTGCGCTACTACAGGGGAGGGTTTCTGGACGCAGCAGGTGGCACACAGCATTTTGGGAACGGCCCTTCACTATTTAGGAAAAGAAGAACGCCATTAAGTTGACACATACACCTTGAGTTTTCTCCAGTGTTGACAAGGTGGGTATTGGTAAAATACTACACCGCTGCGGACCGGCGTGTTTTGTCACGTGCTCTCCGCAAGCGTACTGTCGGGTCCATGCACGCTTGAGGTGCCAAACATCATCCCGGATTGCAACTGACAAGCCACTACCGTTACCACTACGTGAAGCAGGATAACATGCGTACGTATACTTACGTCGCTGGTTATTGTTAGTGCATGTGGCATGTGTACCGTCCGGATACGTGCCACAGCGAGGGCATGATGTCGAAGCATTTAATCTGACTGGACATTTTGTCTCACGGAGCGACCAGGAATCTTCAGGACATGCTCTCGCTTATGTTAGTTGTGGCAGATATGTGGCCCCTCAACGGTCGAGGCCCATCTTGTGGAAGGGTTAGGCTTTGTTGATGGAAGATTATGTTCCTTACCTTCATCTATTGTGTACGAAAGAAATATCTTTTAATTGTGTGAATAAATTTAGGGCGACAGCCTGGGTACAGGGTCCTATAAGGGAAGCCGTACATGTGGCAGAAAACCCCTGGTGGGAGAGATTTTCTTCATGCGTTTCGGACCATATGCTCTTTTCAGAAGCAATGTCACGTGTCAGATCTGGAGCTGCTGCTTTCCGATTCTTCACGTGGTTTTGTGATATATGCTGTGATGTCATGGGCTCGGTCTGTTTGGACTGTTTGCCTTCCGCGCGCAATTTGTGGTTAGCCCGCACGTTTGCCCATGTGCGCTTCCCTGTCGTTTTATGGCAACAGGTGCTGTTGGGGAACGCTGTGCATCTCCGCATGACGCTATGCTTTGCGCTGGTATCGCCATTGCAATTCGCAGAATGTGATCATTCCTCATGTACGACTCATAGCAGCATGCGCTACCCACGGAGGCTATGACGTCTCAGCAGTCCTGCACGGTATGACATATTCACTGTCCTAGCGTGATCATGTGTCAATCACGCCTTATGATTTATATGATACATGCTTAAGCGAAAGGCCGGTGTCATGATGTATGGAGCGATTGATGTCTTTGGACATGTCCTCAATAATTCTGCAAGTGTTTTTTGGAATGCATGATGGTAACGGGTGGCGGAAGATGTGTGCCGGGAATTGCTCCCCAAGATCTCCCGGTTAGCAAGGAAAACCACCGCCTGATAGCTGGGTGGTCGGCGGGTGGGGTTCATGGCGGGTCTGCGCAAGGCTTCCCTGTCTTTACGCCATCCGCTGCATAGAGCCAATGCAGTTCTATCCAAATTTCGGTTCGTACAGAATTAATCATAGGTTGTGCTTAGCGTGCATTAAAAATGCTTATCAGTTACTGCACAGGACTTCCGTGCAAGCCGGTCGAATGGCGCATAGCATATTTGCAATAGTACCGAATGTCGGGCGTAGGATGCATCTGTTGGGTGATGGTAATTGCAGTAGTACCGGTGCTAATGCAACGGTTCGACGACAAGAGGGTTATGGCTTGGTGATGCTCTGTATACTCGCCACTTGTTCTGCCTCGGACCGTTCAACTACAGATAGATAACAACCTTATGGAGAGATCATTACTGATGTAATGAAGCTAGCAATTGCGTCGTACGACATGAGTCCGATATAGCATTAAATCGCACGTCATGTGCTAAATTGACAACACAGGCTGGTTGCATTTTATTGTTGAAATAACGATTAAATACTGGAGTTGCCAATCGCTTTCACGACGAAGGCTTCGTCTGAACCATCTCCCGCCCTGAAAAGGCAGGCGGGATAGAATACCGACTGTACCCCATCACATGCGTCGTGAGACAATATGACCAAACTAGCTTTCCTCGACCTACTCACACGTGCACCCAACAAAGATATGCCCTGCTTAAAACGAAAAACACTAAGCGCAGAAGAAGGATCGCAAGCACCTTGTTGAATATGAGCTCCTTACCAGGCAAGCCCAAAAAGGTAAGATCGCCCAATCCACGCACGAGTACTCCCACCACTAAGTGCGCGCTCGCAACAAAAACGCTTCACGCTCCGCGTACTTTCGCCCCTTGCCCTGCCCTATCCATTGCACCGTCCGTTTTTGTTTCACTCCACCATTTGTGAAGTTTGTCCCGGCTCACATTCTGCCTCGATCGCACAGGCAGGATCTCTTGCTACAGATCCCTTACCTGCTGAAGTCGCCAGATTCCAAACGTACCGCGTATTTCTTAAGCTATATTCCGCATCATTCCCCCCGGTTAACCTCAAATTTAACTTCGTCGCGCTTACGACCCAAACATCAGCCTACCTAGGCTGGGAGGAGCTTCTCCACTGATGCGCCAGTAAGGTCCTCCTTACCGCTAGTCTATTTCCGACCAGAGAGTGATCGGTCCTGGGCGAGAACACCAACGGCATGGCATCTCATCTCCCCGCGCATTGTAAGTTACTACAGGGGCCCTGAAAAGCACGGAAAAGATCTGAGCAGTAAATACCGTAGAACACACCCGTTCTTCACGCTCTCAGATCCTCTCTTTCACTATAATTTCCTCCTTCCCTTCTCTTGCTTCCCTCTGCTACCTAGCCCTACCTTATTGCTTATCTGTCAGATGGTCCCTGCCAGGTGCGCAACCCTCACTCTATTCACACACCGAAGCGCATGCAACGCTACTCGCACTTCAATTAGGTACTACACCATATAATTCCTCTTTCCAGCAGATCCCGCCCCAGCCGGCATATTGCATTACAGCCCACAGCTGATATAGGAAGACACAAAGCTGACGCCTTGCAATTTTATAAGGCTAGATTGCCAGTCGCTGATCCGAAGGGATCCCTCAATACCGCAACCGACTAGATTACGACCACTAGATTGCCAACTCCTAATTGCCATGTGCTAACTTAGGCAAGATATTCGATGCAGCTGCTTGCATGGCCTGCGGGAAGCTGCCGATGATATCAATCTCAGGCCGCTATCCGTTGATCCGAATCGCCCTCCCGGGAGGCCCTGGCAGCGCGGCATCCAGTTTCCTGGTGGCGCCTTGGGTTATGGCCCTTCCTTCTGGTTTGCAATCTTGTTGATCATTGTTACCCGAGCTTCACGTTGTCAAGCGACTGCGCCGCTCGTGTGATGTAAACCACGTGCAATATGCACGCCGCTGTTACGCAGTAGTGCAGGAGGTGATGGTCTTGCAGACCCATGGGTCGCGAATGGCCGCCGTTCCTGAAAGTGGGCAGGGGGTGAGCGCCGATAAGGCCTTGAGGTCAGAAGGAGAAGGAGAAGGCGCAAAGAGGAGAAATTTTCCTTTCTCAGTTACCCCACCTTGCATCCCTCGCCTGACTGCTCACCTCACAAAGAACACAGCTCCTGCCACCTGAAGCACCACCTGTGCGACTATATTCCAGTCCACAATCCAAAAGTAATACCCGAGCAGCACTGCCCCCGAGGCAACGAAGGCCAACGTGCGGTGCAGCGGCCTTAGGAACGCGGCTGCGGTGGCCACCACCGCCATGGCGATCATGACGTGGTAGGGACCCGTGGGCCGGAGAGCCTGGAGAAGAGGTACGGCAGGGGTCGAGCACATACGCCGCGAGGAAGTGCATCATAGATGACAGCAGAGACTACAAATCCTGTTTCGATAGGCGCACTAAAAGGCAGTAACAGGGCCATGATACGAGGCTTAGAGAGATAACTACTGAAAGATTGCGCAGCGCATCAATACGTGACTTTGCGGCACTAAGCCGCCACAATACAAGACACGATGCCAGGGACCAGCAGGATTCGGGGTAGAGTGTGACAGGTCCCCATCCCTGCTCCTCATTACACTTCCCCGAAATTCTGTGCATCCTGATCCCCATTCCCCGGCCTCTTTCCAGTCTTGGACACGTTTGAACATAAATGTTTTTTTTAATTGGACATAAATTTTAACTTTTTTAAATTGAACGGTGTTGAACATCCCAAGCCTTCCCTTCCCACCTTCTCCTTTAAAAAGCATTCTCACCATAACTGCTGTGGCAGGGACGCCGATGATGAGGAAAGGTATGCACAAATGGTCGATTTTTTCCTGTGGATGACAGCGGTGGCAGCGATGGGTTATGTGAAGCTGCTGACCCAGTCGTAATAGCAGTGGGCAGTACATGCGTGCCAGATGGCGCATAGTGGAGGGGGAAAGAGGGGGCAGTGGACGAGGAGCTGCAATTTACGGTTATTAGCTAGGGCTGGCGAGGCGCCCGGAAGGGATGTCGGAGAATTTTGACTCTAATTATGAACCTAAGCAAAGTAAACGTAGGACCATGAGACATATTGGCTGGCTGCAAATCATGAGTAGCGCCTTCTTCGGATAATGCAAAGGCACGATGCTTAAATACTTCGCGACGCATCCCGGCCGATGAGCGACGAGGTGCTTAAGGCTGGCCCAAACCATGGACAACAGCTTTACATTCCTGCTCACCAGTACGTGGTCGTCAGGCCATACGTGCGTCAACGCAGAGGAGCCGTGCGTCATCGCCGCACAGAAACAGAACAACGACAGTGCAAAGCCTCCCGGCACAACTCCTGCCTTTGCCAGTGCGCTGCAAAGTGTCCGTCGCAACTTCGAATAAACATTCGGCTGGTGATGTTACGTGTGCAGCAATGGTTGGACCCGAGGCACACGCATTTAACAAAACCTCACCCCAGTATTACAAAGCTTAAGGTCGGCAGCCCATGTGACCACACGTTAATGCGCTCATACGGATCGTAAAATGTACAAATGTACCACGGAGTATGGTGCCATGCCCCGGCCGGGGCACCAGCTGGGCGGAACTTCATGCCGGTGTGTGAGGCCTGCTCAGTGAATGTGCCTCCAGTACCTAGCAATGGGCCGCTCGATTCTTCAATGGTCATCACTTTAAACAACAAGCAATTAAGACTTCAACTGAGTGGTATCTATTACGAATATGACTGCCGCATAGTTCGTACACTCTGTTTTGGACAGTTTGCCTTCATGGTTACCTGTAAATGAGACACGTGAATGTAACATATCTTCAACCTCTGTCTTGTATATCAAGCAATGCTATTTGCAGCAGCATTAGCCGACGCCGTGTCGATCGTTGGCGGGCAAACTTGAAAGACAATAATTGTGCATCAACTTTTTAATGGAACTTGCCATAAAATGAAACTTTTCGGAATGGACATTGATGCTCCTGTACTGGTGCCTCCTCAGCAGCGACAAACACTGGAGGATGCGCTCGCCAACGTGTTTGGAGCCTTGCTTGAAACGGACTTACGTGATGGAAGCACTATCAGCGATATTGCCAATATATGTACCGAAATGGCGAATGAGTTGAGGTATGTATCCTAACGAACCTTAGGGTTAGAGACATCCCTCCTCCAAACGCCGCCGTCAGGTTCTCGCCAGCTTGGGGAAACTGTTACACTGAATATCTCGCTTCCCCTTTCCCTTTACAAGTAATCTTTTAGTCAGAATTGCCCTCTTTGTTATCGGCATTTCCTTAAATCATGAATGCGGCACTGGGTGCTGGACACTGGGTCCTCACCCCATTAGGCATATGCTAGGCAACTCAAACCCTCCTTCTTCAAACTGACCGAGTGGACCCTCAATTTTCAGATCATTTCCTTCGCGGGCTGAATGTGTGCGCGGGTTAACGGGTTGGCAGCTGGGCCGCAGCTGGTGGCCACCAGCGGCCACTGCCCCACCGCCCATTAGTCAAAGAATGGTCAAAGGACCTATTTACTTCAGCCGAAAACCTGCGCATATGCACAGCCTCACCTTCTGCTAGGCACTCCACTGGGCAAACCCAAAACCCCCGACCGGTTGAAACCTCGTTTTTTATTAGCAGCGTTAACGCATGCTAAATGCCGAGGCTCAAGCAGTGATAGGCATCATGTTGTCCAGTGACAATGTTCATTTTTATAATGTCAGTTTTTGCGTTCAACGTACGTCGTGTAGCATCGTCCTAACCTCCCGGTAAATGGAGCTTGATGGCTTCATTTACTCTGCTATGCGCACGCTGTGACTTAAACTCAAAATGGCTTCTGAATGAAGACCGGTTTGAGTCTGAGATCTGAGTAGCACTTGACCCACATCACAACCCGGCTCCCGACTCCTGACCCACATCAGGACACAAGCAACTGAGCAACTGCACAGGCCTGCGCGGTACATGGCTTTGATGACCCAGGCAGATGAAATGGACGCACACGCAGCTACATGGACTCTGTTGTTCTACCTGTACGGCGCATCGTTGGCAACGTTGACGCCGGCGGGTGCAGGGGGGCCCTCCCTGGCGTACGGAAGCCGCAATTTGCTGTACAGGCAACTCCTTGCGGACCACATTAAGAAGGAAGTCGACGCGGACGTGGCTAGGTGGGGTTCAATGTCATGGTGATGTGGAGGAAGGGAGCCCACAGGCCTGGAGGCATCACATGGACGTCAAGGGAGGGAGGGTGAGGGGAGGGCAGCTCGGGATAGGGGAGGGGAGGGGGTGAGGAAGGATAGGAGGAGGGAGGGCGTCCGGGACTGTTCCGTTCTGTTTCCTAATTACATGTTTTTGGTCGAATTTGTTTGTTCCCCCTTCGCCGCCGGCCCCCGATGCCGCCCGGACGTCTCACTACGCAGGTGCGCTCGGGTGGTCAGCTGGCTTGAGTCCACAGCGGACGAGGCGTTGAAGCGACAGGCTAACGTGCCCTTCCCGCCGGGAGAGGGTCTGTGGCTGGAAACAAAGACGGAGATGCGGACCCGCTCAGGTATACTGGCTTTTTGATGATAATAATTTAAAAAGTATTTTACGAAATATCGCATTCAGTATATTTATAAATTTTGTTTTATAACCTGCGGTAAGGAAAGAGGGAAATACGGAAATTATATAATAAATAAAATACGGAAAAAAAGTGCTGGCAGTTCTGACTGCTGGTGGTCACAGCACGACAGGCGACCGTGCGGCGCCTCATGGTTTGTATTGGAAAAAGAACTGATTCGGCATCCGGGAACACGGAGAGGGCTTTGGAGGGGAGGGAGCTATCGGATGCATGGTGGCTCTTGGATGTTAATGTCGATGCTCTCAAACCATACTCTCCCACCAGATGTCTGATGGGGAAGATGGAGAAGAGATGGCTCGATGGCTTTTGACACAGTCGGCCCTCTCCTCCGTACGAGTTGCCTGATTTAGAACGTAGTAATTAAGTTTGGCTGCTTCATCATTATCCGCTACACTGTGCATTTGAGTTTGGGTATTGGTTTCGGAGCTGGACCATAACACAACCATAATAACCACCTTAGCCATGTATCCCATCACACACACTCACGAATTTACACCCACGCCTACGGGCAATCAGGTGCCATGGTTTCGGAGCTGGATCCCGACGCTCCTGGCCGCATGGGCCGGCCGCTGCACCCGAGTAACGCCAAGTCGCAGGAGCGCATTATGGCGCGAGTATGGCAGTTATTGAGGGCAGGTGTGGGAGGCGGGTATGTGTGTATATGGTGGGGGTGTTTCGGAGCATAGATTCGATGTGGCTTTCTGCCGAGGGCCAATCACTATTGGATCCGTGCCTTTGTCGGCTGCCAGTGGTATTACCGCTCCTCATCGTGCTGCCGCTGCTAGTGGTGGTGGTCATGACGATGATGGTGATGGCCTCATTCTGTCACGCAGGTAAACTCCATGCAGCTCAGGAGGTCTGCGACAATGTGGGTCAGCCATGGCGAGCAGCGGCGCTGGGCGGCGGTGGCCTATACGGCGCACTGCCAGTCGGGCAGACCGCAGAGGACTACGACAACGGCCCAGTCGTGCATCTGCAGGTGCTGACGTGTATCGTGTCTGGGGAGAAGGCAGGGGGAAGGACGGGGACGGATGAAGGGGAGTATATGATATGATATGCCTCACCCGGACAGTTCCGAACAACTCAAATATTAATTTTGTCCCGTCAACGATGGTTGCTCCGAAACTGCAATTTTTGCCCCACTTCCGCTCCAACAATTAGTGAACCCAACACAGTGCCCGCTCCGTTCCGTTCTCGTTTCCGCTCCCTCTGTTCCACCTCCTTTCCTGTTTCCAGGTTATCTCCCCACAACTCCCCCCACCCGTTGTGCCCCTCCCTCACCCTCCTACGCAGAAAGAGGAGCTATCCGACGAGACAGCGAACAGCAGGGGTCCCTTGTTGGCGCTGTGGCGGTGGGCGGCACGTCAAGCCGCTGCGGCGGGCGCCAGCGAAAAATTCGAACGAGCGGTGTTCGGAGCGCTGGGGGGTGACGCGGCGGCAGGGCTACCCGTGTGCGTGACCTGGGAAGATTTCGCCTGGGTGTACTGCAGGTGAGGAGGGGGTGATGGCGTGTTTGTGTGTATAGGGGGATGGAGGGAAGGCGAATAGATGAGACCTGGTGCTGCTGTTGAAGGGTACAAGTGGGGGATGGCAAATATACGAAACAAGTGGGGGGTTCATGCAACTTACAGCCAACAGTGTCGCATAAAAAATCCTAAGACTCTTATCTTCATCATCATCACCATCATCATATTGGGTTTCCGCTGCTCGTCTCTCCATCCCTCCCTTCCCGTCCCCTCTGCCGTACTGGGGCCATGATATCTAGTTTGTTTTTATTGCGTTGCTTATGCGCTCATTCCCACCCCCTCTTTCTCCCCTCCCTTCTCTCTTCTGCCCCCTGACCCCTACCCCCAAACCGTGCGTGCTGGGACCCGAAGATCCTGGTTGGAGTCATGGGCAATGCGCGCCACGCCGCCAGAGGCCCAAGCTGCAGCTGATCTGGTGCCGGGAGACGCAGTGATGGCGGCGCTGGTGCGATGCGGCGTCGCTCAGGACGTCGCGAAGAACAGCGTCGAAGGGGCCATGTCAGTGGTGACGTGTGGCGGCGGCGGCGGCGGCAGGGCCTATATGACAGACTTACTCGACGACGCCGCGGCGGCACGGGGCTTCGGCGTACTTTTTGCACAGCACTTGATGGCGGCGGAGGCAATGGCGAATGCGGGACCTGCGGCCGTACAAGCCGTACGGCAGATCCAGGCGCTACTTATCCGTGGCGATATGCACGTGCTGATGGCGGATCTGTGTCGTATGATTGAGACTAGCCAGCGTGATGATGGCGCCATCAGCGATGCCGCCGGTGCGGCCGGAGGAGGGATTCTGATAGAGGGCGGCGGCGGTGGTAGTGCGCTTTTCGGCAGCGGCGGCTGCGGCGCCGATTTGGAGCGGCGCCAGCGGATTTGCGCCCTGGCTGCCCACATGCTGTTGGCGCTGGGGGCCCTGGGGGAGCTGGTGCCTCAGACCAATCCGGACATAGCGTTCTTGGAGGCGCAGGCGTAAGTAGGGGAGCAGAGGGGGGAGGTCCTCCAACCCCTCCCTCGTGCTCGTCCTCCTCCCCTCCTCCCAACTTTTTTATCACGGATTAAGAACGCGCACACACATGTACTATGAAGGATTTAATTACATGTCATACGCCGCCTGTCCCTCACATCGCTACATGCATTTGCACCCCTCCTTCCCCATCGTGTCTTAAGACTCATCACTACCATCAGCATCATCGTCGTCAGTGTCATCATCATCTGGTTGATGATGTCGTCGCATACTGCAGCTCAACTTCATTTGTGCTCCTCACCAGCATTACCGGGTTCATCTCCCTCACCCTTTCCCCAACCCTGCAGGAACGTGAAGAAGGCACACCGAGTCCTAGAGCTGTACACGAGAGCGCTCCTGGCACAGGGGAAGCTCACCCTTGCGCCCCGGTACCTGTGTGTATTGCCCGGGCACGTCCGCAACTCCCTGTGTAGCGAGCTGCTGGAGCTCTACACGAAGAATTTCCTCGGTGGGTGGGTGGGAAGTAGCCATGGGGGGCTGTTAGCTTTTTGATGCTTTAATTTCTTTTTTTATGCGTTTTAAAGATGTTTAAAGATATTAAAGAAGCCCCGGCATATAGCAAGCCAAATGTGGGTGAACGTATGAGCTGGGTGAGGAGATGGCTAGGTGGTTAGTTAGGTGGGTTTTGTCCCAAAATAATAATAATAACAATAATAATAATTGGTGATAAAATAATAAATATTATTAAGATTCAATGTGTAGTTCTGAACAAAGACCGAGCCATGAGAAGTGTCGCACATATGTTACCTGAAGTGTTCACCAGCTTCTGTAACTGGTGCGACTTGACGAGCGTGGGAATTGTTCGTTGGTGACTGACTAACCTAGTTGCAAGTTAAAATAGATTAGACTGCAGGGGGGGACCGAAGACCAACCGCCCCGCTGCCATTTCCACCTCCCCACACCCATCACAGATGTTGATGCCTCCACGGCACCTCGCGCGCCCGATGGCATCGGCATTGCGAATGCGGACGTGAACCGGCGGCATCTGCACCTCGGCACCACCGCCACCGCCGCCGCTGCACTCGCTGAGGCCGATGAGGCCTGCAGCCATATCGTGGCTGAGTTGGGCACGTGGTTCCAGCGCTGTGTCCTCCTGCAGAAGCGCCATGCGGGTTACGGCGCGAGTGCGGGCGCGGCTGAGGTGGAGGGGACACGGTGTGGCTACCTGTGGACGGACGTCAGGTACCGGGTGATGTGATGGTGGTGGTGGTTTTGTTGGGGCTTATGGTTTTCATTCGGTATAAGAGTTTGAACATGGAGTGCTGCGGTTGGATGGGTGATATGACGGAACACATGATGCTGCGGCCGCCGGAACACGCGATGTGATTTAATTTCCTTCAATGAAAGTAATGTCCATTTTTAAATCCCAACTGCTTTTGTGTGATGTAATCGGAGCTAAATCTCAACCCGTGAAAGACGTAAATGAGTGCAGCCACCCCCATCTGATCCAGCCACACCTCACAACCCCATCTTCCCGTCTGCAGCGAGAACGAGCTCCGAAACCAGCTGGCGTTCTTCACTCTTGGATGCCGCTACAACAGGGAGTACGGGCCGTACCAGCGCGCTCGAGTGGCTCGATGGCTGGCCCAGCCCCATATCGTCGCCACGGCGGCTGCGCAAACACGACAATCCAACAATCCAGGCAGTATCGATGTCGACGGTGTTGTTGATGCCGGTATCGATGTCGATGCTGATGTCAATAATAATGGCATGAATGGAGAGGAAGACACTGCTAGCTGGATTGCGGCGAATGTGGATCCCATGTCGTACCACGATTTATTGGATTTCGTCAACTGCCTGTGTTGCGAATTCGCGCTGGGGGATGACGTGACAGCAGCAGCGGGGCAGCTGCTGTTCACCGAGGTCCTGCCGCAAGGTGGGTCTTTTTCTTTTGTATTGGCCTTTGGATTACGCCATGTGCAATATTAAAAGAAGACAGAACCAAAGATCTTGTCCATGAGGATAAAATAGTCATCTTGGTAGCAGAGGCGTAAGACCATCTGGTCCGGACAATCATAATTTTACTGGACGTGAGCAGCCCCGACTGCAAAATGGGTTTGGATCGTCCTCCCCCCGTATACGCACACACACATACACATACCGTCACCTCCATCCTCCTCCTCCCTGTGGCTCCGAAACTCGTGCAGGCCTCGAAGTGGCTGTCATGTCCGCTGTGCGGATCCTGGAAGAGGAGCCTGATGATAAGGCCCGCCAGGCTGCCGCCACGTACCTGCACGAGGAAGGGGTGGCGGAGGCGGAGGCCGCAGCTGCGGAGGCGGCGAAGAAGAAGCACCTGGCGGACCGGCTCCGAGACCTCCTCTCGGAGCTTGAGGAGTGGGCGCTTTATTACGACCTCAACGCCAAGCTGTCAGCGTGGTCGGAGCGGCACAGTGCAGATAGCAGGGCCGCTCCAGGGGAGGGGGCTCCGGAGGCTGAGATGCTGCGGGAGGGCGGTGAGCTGCTGCAAGAGCTCCTGATGCGCTTGGTAAGAGGAGGGGGGGATAAATGGGGGCAGTTGGCTACTTTCGCCAGTTAAGTCAGTGGAATGTAATAAAACTGATCAGTTTTCTGAAGCGTAGCGAAGAAAACTACGGTTTTCTGCTGTACTCGAGGTACGACCAGTTGTGGTTCTGGAGCAGGGAAGGCATGTAGGCGGCAGTGTGTCATTGGTGTTACTTTTCGAGTTGCGTACGGCCGTAGAGTCATCGGTGTGGATGCTGGGCCTTTGGCCGGCCATTCTTCGTCGCATCTGCATCGGTGTTCCCATTCGGCTAGAACCCCATCGCTTTGTTTATTACCCCACTTGGGACAATAGTGTGTAACGAGATTTAGCAGAAAACCCGGGTTATCCTATTATTTGCATTATAAACTAAGAACAGCAACAACAACAATATATTTTATGCCCTGCTGTTCAGTTATTTTATTTATTTTCCCATTTTTATTGCAATTGGGGTTTCTGTCTTTCTCTTTTTCTTCCGGCGAGCTGCCCCACCGTCTTGCAACACAACAATTCGTCCGTCCCTCACCTGTTCGTCACATCTCCGGTTGCTTTTCCTCCTCCTTGTCAGTCCTCTCTTTCCTCACTTTTGACACCTTTTCTATTCCACCTTTTCTTGGCCGTGCAGTTGAAGCCCACCTGGCAACAGGAGCTGGCGGCGAGTGAAAGAGCTTTTGCCGCCACCGTCGGCGGCCGCGTTCAGGTCACCCTAACGTTGACTTGCCCGTCCACGTCAACGCTCGACTCCGCGAGGGACCCATATCCCGAGCTACAGGTGGGAATGAGCAGGCTTTTACTGTACTGTACAGGAAGAAAGTTTACGTAACCCTAACTGTATCGTCGTACTGTACGGCACATGCAAAGCACCTCAAACTTGCATGTGCAGCGGGGTGGCACTCTTGACTCTCACACAGAGGAGCTCTGCCTCCCTCTCTATGCAGGGTGCTTTTCCGATTGGCAGCAGTCTACAGGTTTACACCACTGGCGCCTGTTGGGTCACACGCACGTCGATCACGAGGAGGCCCCCTTGTCCCTGCACCGCAACCGCAAAAAATGTATTCTCTTGGACAATTAAAAGTAGCCCATATAATTAAACAATCCATGCATTTGTATTATAATCTCAGGGCTTTTAAAATGTAAGTTACTTATTATGTTTAATGATCCTGAGAATTATATTACTTAAATGAAAACGAATCTAAAAGCGATCGTATGTTTTTTCACGGGATTCTGCTGTTCTTGCAGGGGGCCTCTCTTCACCAGTTCTCGTACGACCTCCAACGCGGGCTGCTCAGGGCTATAGCGGACCGAGAGCTGGAGATGGGGATGGAGGTGCTGTCCGCGGTGGGCGGCCGAGGCCACATCACGCTGAATCTTACAGTGGCTCCGGAACCACAGGTATACGACATTTTCCCCAGCGTTTCTACCGCGATGGATAAAGCATGGCACGAGAAAGGTTTATGCGCCTTCTCTTTTTCCTTCTTTGGTTGCATCGACGGTGGAACGCCGGAGGAGATAATGGACATAAAACATACGCGTGGTCCTGGGGGTGGCGGCTCGTGATATGCGGGTCGGATCTGTTGTGTTTTGCACGGCTCGCAAATATTGGCGATTGGCATCTCAGTCTTCTTTCCACACACGCACATACACACACACACATATATATATAGTCGTTCTCATAGATTTCCTGTACATCGTCGTATGTGTATGTTTGCCATAGATACATAAGCACATATATATGTGTGCGGGATAGAGGGGGGCTTTCGGCTTCACCCGTGGCTGGCCACTACCTGCCTGGCAGTCGTCCCTACACCTTCCCCAGTACTGCATTTCGGGGGGCACCCTCATGCATTCACCCTCATCCGCTGACTGCTGCTCGGAAATCAGTGATTTCCCGGGTGTGATTATCCCATAGATATATTTAATATAGGTGTCTTTACGTGTATATACACGCATGCTTATTATATAATAATAAGATGTTACCAGTATAAGGATGTCAAAACTAATTATGGCACAGCTTCATCTGCTGCCCACCCTAAGCCATCCGACCTCAAACCCTTACACACACCACGCACATAAAAACACACGCATAAGGGTTTCTGTGCCGGGCCCACTGCTTACCAATCAGACACCATCCCTGTGCGCCGCAGCTGTGGCAGGGTCTGGTGGACCTGGTGTGCACGTTGCTACGGGGGGAGCTGGAGGGGGTGCCTCCAGTGCTGGTGGTGACTTTGGACGCGGATCGCGCCACGAGTTTGGCAGTGTGCAGGCGCTGCCGAATCGGCCAGGTGAGGCAGTGTGTGTGTGTGTGTGTATGTGTATGTATGCGTGTGTATGTAGAACGGGGGAACGGATCGACATAATTACTCTCTCCTTGGCGCTTTTTTTGACTGCCTAATCGCCTGTGGTACTGCAGGGGTCTAATCACCTGCGCTCCCGCATTCCTGAAAAGTCATCTCCTTTGAGAAGATGACACACACACACACACGCACTCACACACGCACACACACACACACACACACACACACACACGCACGCACACGCACACAATCTCTCTCTCTAAACTAAGCAATAAAGCGATGAAAATATGTTTTAAATGTCTTTTCCCACCCGCTGCACGAAGATCCCTTTTACTCTTTTTCCTCCCTCCAGCATGCCGTGTCGCTGCGCGTGCCCTTTACCTTTCGCGATCCGTCTGATGGTTTGGCTGTCGGAGTTTACTTTTTGTCATCAGCATCTCTCTTGTCTCCCAACCCTTGCACCCTCTCCTCGTGATTTGGTGATTAGTCTGATACCTGACCTTCACATCTTGATCCTTCTGGCGGACGGACACCCCATCCTCAGATTGTGCGCCGTTGCGCCGCGCTGCGACTATCATTGGTGGGATTTGGACTGGATGCGGACTCCGAAGATGCTGGGTCCCAGCTGGTGGAGATACTGGCAGAGCCGGCGGGGGTATCGGGGGCAAATCTTTTGGATTCGCATATGCTTGAGCTGCTGAGCCCGGCGCAGTTAGCGCAGGTCCTGCAGATGGAGGCCCTGACCTACGAGCGACACCTGCAGAACCTGCAGGAACGCAGGCGACGGCAGAAGCAAGATAGTGCGATGGCAAGGATAGTGCGATAGGTGGATTTGAGCAGGAGATGTAGAGGAGTGAAAAGACATGCGAGATTGTCTGAGGGCTGTGGTTCATGTTTGATTTTAATATCAACGTCCACGTCAGCGTGCAGCGAGCCCCATGGAGGTCTTATATACATATGACATTTCCAAGGCCTTTTTTAATCTGATGCACTTTGGGCGGAAGTCGAACACGAGTGTCCGATATTTCAAGCCTGAACCGTTGCCTTGTACAGCAGTCCGGCAGGATGGACTTCATCCACTCCTATCCACTATCACACTACTCCAGGCCAGGGTCGAGACTCTTTTGACCCTGCTTTGCCACATCGCTGTTTGATGAAAATTAACTAAACCTGCACCGCATACTTCTGCGCAGTAGGATTTCCGTCAAGCACTTGTCCAACAGCAAAAGGGAGAAGGGGCAAGGAACTGGTTTCGACTGACCGGCAAGGAAACCTAATGGAGAAGAGGAAGATGGCCCCTAATCAGTTGGCCACGTTCAGGGCATATAAGGGGTGTGAACCTTCTCAATGAATGCCCCTGCAGTAGCCTTCTTTTGCGGCGACCGCTCGATTCTTCAATGATCAGACAAACTGCTGTCGTTTTTCAAACTGGTGGGTGTGTACTACAAATGTCCGTACACCTTGCTCTGGACCATTTGTCGTCAGGGTTACCTGGACAAGATGGTTGCCCATGCAAAACGTTTCCCTTCAAACCAGGGAAACCTCCCCTGCAAACTGATGGGACCATCAATTTTCCAGTCACTTCCTTCCCGGGTTGAATGTGCAGGTTGGGTCATGGATTCCCTCCAAGACCCATTTACTTCACCTCAAGAAACAGGCAGAAACAGGAAACCCGCGACCAGTTGAAAACTCTTATTAGCCTTATGTACTGTCAAGATGGATTCATTTTTTCATGTTAAGTAAGATTGGTTAAGCCCACGTCTGCTCACCCAACCGCGTGAGTTTGTATCTGATGGTGGTAAACCTGGCGTGCAAATGTGTAGGTACACTCACTGGATGGGCATCCCGCAGCACGGTGCTAGTTACATCCCCATGTCTGTCTACACATCCCTGGTTACAACGCTGGTGCCGTGTTTGCAATAACATTTATTCCGAAGAAGTGTTATGCCCCAGGCGGACCGGCCGTACGAGTATGGCGTACCGGTGAGCAGACCGCGCCCGGTCCGCCAGCGGCCATGGCAAGATAACACATTTTTTTTTGCAGAAACTGTCATTCTTGACAATACATTTATGTTCTCTTATAAATTTACTTTTCTATGACCCAAGCAGCGCTATGGGCGGCCCAAGCAGCGCTGGGCGACTCTAGAACTTCATAACCCCTTCCATGACCAGTTACAAACCAATTTCTGCACGCTTAGATGAATGTTCAAATTATATGAGGATTAGGAATGCCCCGCAACGCCATGCCCACGATGTCTTTCACGCTTATGGCAACACGCAAGTGGCGGTCGGCGATAATTGACCGCGCTTTTTGTGAATTATTTATTTCTTTTGGGAAATTTGGCGATAATAGACTTTCAGAATAGTGTTGGCCACGGTAATTGCAACAAGAAGACCCTACTATGCTGCTGGGTTCGCCGACACATTGCTTTGCTGAAACATTTTACAATCATTTCGTATTTCGATCCTTACATTACTAGTGAGGATCAGAAAATGCATCTCCGGAGCATGTTTCGGTTTCGGCACATCTCCACAACGCACTTAGTTCTACATGAGCCTTTGCATTGCAATCCGAGCCCTAATCATGACAGGAATGTGCCAAGGCGAAAGAGGAAGCGAGAGCAAGAGCACACTGCTTGAGGCCTGACGCGTGCGAGCAGACCGGGCGCGGCCGGTCCGGGCGATTCGGTTGGGCCCGGTCCGCGCGGCCGCCGTACCCCGTCCGCGCGGCTTGTATACTGAAGAAGTATCATATATCAGACGACTGTGGAAGACGAGTTCCACGTGATGATGGAATGTCCTGTTTATGATGAAATCCGTGCCGATTTTGCTAGCCTAGGTGTGGGTCAGAGCTCGAGTAGGCTTCAGATTATGTCAATGCATTGCCCAATTCTGCCTTGCTCGGGTTATTCATAGCATCCGTCTTGGACGCGTGCTGCATGTTGGCAGGACTTATCCCTGTCACCGTTCTTTTTCAACAGATAACCATTTTGGAATTTTTTGTGGGTATCACTTTTACTTTTTCTGCTCGTTCTTGCGGTGCTTTGAGCCTCCTGGCTCGTACGGGCCTTACGAGCTCTTTCTGAGTTTGTAACATCATCATCATCATCATCACTTTATCCATTGATGATGCCTTATGTGTTGACATGGATAAAATCTGGCCGAAAACAACAATATGCTTGTTGAGATGTGGAGGTCGTTTTAAGCCTAAACCGCTGCCTTGTACAGCAGTCCAGTAGGAAGATTCAGGGTCAGGGTTAAGAACAATTGCCATATGACTACGCATCGCGGTTTGAAAGAAGTTTTTGTTGCCGATTAAACGTCTTTCAAAGCTTTTTAATCAAGCACTATTCAAAACGCAGTAAGGGACAAAGAGCTGGGTTTTACTGACTAATCAGAAAGTAAACCTAACAAAAGAGTCTTGTTATCTCGGTATTGGTAGTGGCCCCGTTCGGGGCAGACAAGGTGCTGCGAGAGTAGCATAACTTTGCGGGATGAAGGGTTCACAGCAGCAAGAGGAAATCCTTCACGTCGGCTTCAACCAGGTAATTACCTTTCCCTCAAGAAAAATGGACTGGACTGGAATGCATACCAGAGGGGGCTCCTCGTAATCGCGTAGGATTATGGGTGTTTCTCCTGCGGAACTACAAAAGGCTTTCGAGTCTATAACTGTGAACCTTTTAAAGAAACGGTAAGATGATAGCTCTGTACGCCTCTCCTGCTGGAAATGCCGTGCCGTGACTAGGCGTTGCTTATCTATAACGCTGTGACAATCCGCACAGTTTTGCCGAGGCTTCAACAATGGCGGGATAGGCATTGTGGAGATGCTGTTCCGATGCAATATTCTCGCGATTGTAGGGGGTGGGGCAGCTCCGCGGTATCCCCCAACGAAGGTGCGTGAGTTCCAACAGCTCAAAGCTGCGCCTAGGCACTGCTGCCCAACGTTCGCTGCTTCCCTTCTCCCGTCTCTGACAAATGCCGCAGGTCATGATATGGGATGATCACCAAGGCAAATGCATCGGCGAAATGACCTTCAGGAGCCAGGTGTGGGGAATCACCATTATCCACCAAACGCTGACCCTCTGCGCGCCCCTAACTCTCTGGCCCTCACACTTTACACGCCGGCCCAGCCACTTGTCGCTCAACATTTCCCGTCCCCTCCCTACTTTCTTGTCACCTTCCTCACCTCCTGCCATCCACCTTCCTGCAGGTCCGCGCTGTTCGGCTTCGTCGCGACCGAATCGTGGTGGCACTGGAACACAAAGTACTGGTGTACAACTTCGCTGATCTTAAGTTACTTCACCAAACGGAGACTTGCGCCAACCCGCGCGGCCTGGTAGCGATCTCTTCCACCGCCGCCATGTCTTCCGCCTCCGATAACACGGTGCTGGCTTGCCCAGGCTTGCACACGGGCCAGGTGCGATGCTGAAGGCCGTATAGCTGATGCTGATGCTGCCGGGGAAAGGCTAGGAAACTGGCTAGGCGGCGCGGGGATTTAGAGATAGGCTGCTGTTGCTGTTGCTGCTGGTTCTTGGAGCGCGGGCTTAGTGAAGCAGTGGTCCACTGTAACGAATGGCTTGGGAAAGCTGGAGGGAACATGATGGTCAGGGCTCAGGGGCCAAACCGTGCTGGATTGCTTGCAGGAAGGGGAACCGCGCCTGCCCATTCGTCCATGCGGCGGTTGTGCCTCCCCCGGGACATTGTAGCGCTTGCCTGCGTCCTGCCCTAAGCCGCATCTGTCTGAACCGTGACTGTCATGAGTTGCTTGACCCCCGGGGGAGGGGTATTTCCACCAACTGCATTTCACTCGGCAGGTCCGTGTGGAGCTGTATGATAGGCGGCAAACCAAGTTCATCCCAGCGCACAACAACGCGCTGTCTTGTCTGGTTCTTTCGATGGACGGGAAGCGGCTGGTGACGGCCAGCGAGAAGGGCACGTTGGTGCGCGTGTGGAACACGGCGGACGGACAGCTCCTCCAGGTGTGGCTTCTCCTGAGGTCCCTGCGTGTGGATGTGGGTGTGAATGTATGTGCAGCTTGTGGGTTCTTGATCCTGGTGTAAGTGCGTGTGTATCCTTCCACACTCGCGTCCCTGCCCCTGCAGGAGCTCCGACGCGGTGCCGACCCCGCCCACATCTACAGTCTGGCGCTGAGCCGCAATTGCGATTGGCTGGCGCTGTCTTCGGATAAAGGAACTGTGCACGTCTTTGCTCTCGGCCCCGCTGTAGCGCTCTCATTGTCCGGCCAAGCGGCGCCGGCGTCGGTATCGACACCGGGAGGAGGGAAGCCTGGCGGTGTAAGCGGTGATGAAGCGCAGCGAGGAGCAGCCCCGCCTGAGGGCGTCTCGGTTGCCAACGGCGGCACCAATGGCTGCGCCAGCGAGGCGACGTCGCCCACGGCGACGACAACGACGACGACACCACGTCAGAACCCAACGTCCTTCCTTGGCATGGTCAAGGGCTACGTGCCCGCGATACCGCTGCCCAAATACTTTAATTCCGAGTGGTCCTTTGCGCAGTTCCGCATACACGACGAGCCAGTCGCGAGTGCTGGCGCCCAGCCGCCGTCCATTGTGGGATTCGGAGCTGAGCCGAATACGGTGCTGGTAGTGACGGCTGGTGGCTCTTTCTACCGAGTGGTCTTTGACCCGGTCAAAGGAGGCCAATGCACCCAATTGTCGTATTGCAAGTTTTTGGAGAAGCAGGATGCGGTGCTGTAAGCGGATACGTGGCGTGTGTCTGTAATGTGTGTTTTCGCTGGAGAGGGGGGGTCTCCGACTTTGTTGGTGTCACAGCTGTACGGCACGATGTATGCATCTCATATTGCCCGCTTCCGCATGGGGGAGGCGCAGCCCGTCATCTTGCATGACGTGTACGTACGTGCGCGTTATACCGTACGTCTGTACGTACGAAGTGTAGAATACGTAACAACAGGGCCGGCCCATTGGGGCCGTGACCCAAAATGCGTCGTGGCTGGCTTGCTTCTCAAAAGATGGGTGTTCGAAATGCCATCACGCGGGCCTTATTGCTGCACACGGGGGTGTGGTGTACGCAAAAGAGGTGCTGGCAGGTTGTATTGGAAATAGTTGTGCCCAATGGCTATCGACGTGGCGGTGGTAAAGGTGGCGGTAGAAGTGAAGGTAAGGCGGGGGGAAAGGGTCGTCTCGGCGTGGCAATGCAGTTATGGCCGCAGTACGCGCGGGTGCGGCGCGCTGCCGCATTTTGTTTCTTGTTGTCCGGAGCCTTTCAATTCTAGCGGTGGTGGCGACGAACTGGCCTTGTGTGTAGCAGCTGTGGTGTGCGCGAGCTAGCTGCGATGGTGTGTGATCGACTGACCGACCGACCGACATCAGGCAGGCGGACGGAAAGGCATACCTGCATCACAACCGCAATGATAAAAAATTAAAACAAGAAACAACACATTCTTTTTGTGCGCGTGTTGGTGTTGGCGTGGCAGCAGGGAGTGCTTCACTTGCTTAACCTTCATGTGTATCTTTAGGCGGCGTCTGAAGACGAGAAGAGAGGAGGGTGGGATCGTAGGCGTGGGGTTTCTCCCCGTGTTTAACGCCTTGACCATCCATATATCAGTCATGTACATGCGCATCGTGCTTTTTGGGGCAGCTGGCAGCGACACACACGCATTAACTTTGACTATGCTCTGAAAAGGTGGTGCTGGTGGCAATGGTGGTGGTGGCGAAGGTTGGAATCTTAGGGTCCCTCGATAAAGATCTTTTTGTCGATTTCAAAGTTGAGTTGATGAGTCGCTTTGGATGATAATCCTATTCCGCAAGTGGTCCTGGTCGCTGTTGGGCTTTGGGAATTCGATATGCTGCAAGGCCAGGGCGCTTCGTTTTTGATGAGGGGTGTTTGGGAGGCGGCCTGCGGGCTCAGCTGGGCACGGAGGGCCGGAGAAAGACGTGTTAGGCGGGGCAGTTACGCATGTGCATGCATATGATGTTCCTTTTGTACGTGGGTTCAATTCTGCTCTACATCGCAGGCATAAGTCCGAAGTCATAAGGCCGTGTGGGATAATAGATTTTAGGACGGGTGAGGGGGTCCCTAATGGAAGCGCGACGATGAAGTTTTGCCACCTATGGAGCTACGATAAAGAGTAATGCTGCATGGGTGAGGCTGCGCGATATGGTCATATGGCAGGCTCCTCAGGCATCGAGAACCGACCAGAGAAATCCCTCAAAAGTTCCCTCCTGCTGTTTGAAAACACAAAGATGCCAAGAATGGAACCCATCCAGCATAAATCACAAAGCAGCCAGAAACAGGGGTGAAAAGGCCGGGCGGGAGTGGCCCTAGCGGGAGTAGATGACAGGGAATGGATCTCATCGCGGCCCTTATACACAATACACCTTATCCTGGTGAAAGCGCACGCCCCGAAATGCACGTGTGCAGGTGCGCAAATGACGGCGGCAGTCGAGTACCACTGACGCTGATATATAGTCGTCGCGATGTCATGGCTGCGATCAGCATTATTGATATTTAGAGCCGCAATACGACTATCACCCTCACCACCACCTCTAGAATGACCACCACCAGCATCTCTAACAGCCTGTCCCAGTGCTCGCCCTCTCAACGGAAGGTGTCCTGCACTGCCGCTGCCGCTGCCACCACCACCACCACCACCACCACCACCATCACTAATAGTGGCGCACATATAACACCCGCGTATCCCATCTACGTGACCGCCTGATAATCTTGTCGCCTCAAGAGAAAACCACCGTCACCTCAGTGGGGAAGAGGTGATGGTGCTGTCATCGCTGCGCGCGGTCTGTCCATTAGGAGTCTGCCTCTTTCCCCCAACCGTTGGCGCCCGTGGGAGTTTCAGCCACGAGGTCCGTTGTTCGCCTACTCCCTCTACATCCCCCCTAAGCTCAGGAACACGCATACGAATCAAGACGTCACCGGTTCCGCGCTGCCGCTTCCTCACACCACCCGTCCACAACCTGACCTGCCCTGACGTGTTCGTCCTATACCACGAGATATGGCGTGCATGCGAGCACAGAATATCAGACCAGATCCAAAGCCTCAATATGTCCCCGCATCCGAAACGAGCTGCCGGAAATTCAACGACATGTCGCACCGTACCGGTCACTACTGTGCGACATGCCACAATACGGTAACTAACTAAACTGCAAGCCGTACCGTATGAACATTATGAACATCCATCGTTGTATTGCCGTTTTGGATTTTATCTAGGTAGCCTCCATAGTTGCCCAAATATTAGCCAACATGAAGAACATGAAGGCATGCAGCAGAACATAAGACAAGAACGACACCCCGACTAAAGGCCAGAGATCTAGATCCAGGCCCCGCTGGAGTCTAATAGCGGGAATCTGATCAAGTGGTCACTTGGTGGGGGTTTTAAAGACGGCCTTTCGGTAGTAGCGCAGCTCCTCGATGCTTTCCCGAATATCCGAAAGGGCTGTATGCGCCAGCTTCTTACGGGGAGCGTTCTTGTAAGCCTGCGCGGGTGCGCAAAGTGGACAGTATGTGGAGAGAGGGCTGCGGTTGAAGGCCCGGCTGCCAAAAAACAAGATACAGCCCACAGCCCCTCGCCGGGCGCGAGGAGCAGGGCGAAGGGAAAAAAAGGGGAAGGGGAAACAGATATTCGGCATCTTCGGGCATCAATCCAAAAGATGGGGGTGCTGCCTGGCATCATGCGGCGCGGGATGGAGGGAGCCAGTAGGGCTCCAACCGTATCCTTCTTCACAAGCTCTGTCGCCGCCGTACGTGGCCGCCAACATTTCATTGGAATATTAAGCTTCCGCAGCTGTCAGAGCTCGACTTCGCGACTTCGTCAAGGTATATAGGACTTCATAAAGTTTTTGATTACCTTTGGGAACCAGCGCCGTGCGAGTTCTTTGATGCTGCTGACGTCCACGATGCGATAGTTGAGATATGCCACCACGCGGGGCATGTGCTTCAACAGGAACATCCGGTCCACCTGAGGAACGGGGTGAGAAAGGGGCGGGGGCGAGGCAGTCAAGGTAAGGACAGAAGACGTTCAACAGCAGAAGGTTACCCTCGATTAGCCCTCGATTACCATCTTAAAACGGAATGGAAATATAAATCAAGCATAAATTCGCACATTTGGCTTGGGAAATTACAAAGCCTTGAGGAGCCTAACGGGTCCCTTGGAGCACATCTAGTACTTGGATGCCAGCCATTGAAGTTCAGACCAAGAGGTTGCGAAGCGTCCCCGGCAGAGGGGGATAAGACGAGTAGATGAAATCATATTGTTTTTACCGCACGTTCGCAGCTCCATTGCATACCGCATTGCTGACTCAGTCGTGATGTGTTCACCTTAACCTCTTTGTTGTTCTCTTTGTTGGTGCAGCAGGCTCTAGGCGGACACCTTTCAAACAGGGTCGAGCCATCGACGGCACATCGACGGACACAAGCTGTATGAGACACAGGCGAAAAGATCTGATTGTTGACCATCACTGAGGCATCTGCGCACACGTACTTACGTGTACGGAGCTCCCTGCTAGCTGTGCCATGTTCTCGCTGGTGTGCTCGGAGATGAAGGCAAGCAGCGCCTCCTCCGCCTCCACCATAGTGACGCGGCTCTCCCGCACACGCTGTGTGAGACCCGACTTTCCGTGGTGCTCTTTGCACCACTCGTTCATGGAATCTAGCATCGAGTCGTCCGCGTGGATAGCGGTGTCGGGGCCCTTTCAGGGGAGATGAGATAAATTGTGGGAAGCGGTAGTTTAAATACCTTACTTTGTTTACTATGTTATGGGCTTCATATTTTAAATCGAGAACATCTTTTTGGAGAAATTCAAAATTAATCACGGCGAGGTGATGAGAGAGAAGAGGAGGAGAATTGAGGACGGCAACGGAACTGGAGTCCCGGACAACGGGCATAACAAGTTGTAACCGGCGGCGGTGGCGGTGGTGGTGGTGCTGACGATAGTGCTGGGAGCTAGACCATCATAAAGAAGGAGACCCACATCAATCTGCCGCCGCGCATCCGTGCCCCGCCATGCGCGCACCTGGACTTCGTTCTTCAGATCCCCATCCGTGATAATGCACGCCACTTCAATTATAGTGTCGCGCTCAACGTCCAGACCTGCAAACAGCGAGCGGTCACCGGCCAACGGGGCGTAAACTACTGGCTAGATTTCCGGGACATGCATTCGCCTCCTCTACCGTATGCTTATAAACCTCCGGAATGCCAATGTGCAGCGACATAGCCCCCAAAGCATCGAGATCTTAGGAAAGCTGAAGAATGGAGAGATGCTTTGGACGCACACCAGATCAGGGTGTTGGGATTGAGGCTTGATGGAAGGCTGCTGGCTGCGACTGCTTCAGCGAATCAAAAGAGAGAAACTGACGCGCGAAAAGTTGGCCGACAAAGCCGGATGCTTTGGGAGATCAGCTGTTTGGAGATGTAATGCTGTGTGAGCTGTGAACAGCATGTCCACATCCGTAATGGCGTTGTCCATGTGGGCGAATGTGCGGTTGATACCGGTCAGCGGGCTTTCTGGCTCCGCTCCCGCCCCCTGCCCTACCCCATTTTGTCATGCTTCCCGTTTCAAGTTATCTACGGCACCCAGTACAGGCCAACAACCTGCCTCCTTCCTGCCCCATACTCTCGATTTAGCGCAGCTACCTCAGCCAGCTCAGCATGTTGAACAAAGGCATCGACGGAGGGCACATAGAGGATAGACATTTTGTCGAACTTGTGATCCCCCTTCAACCCCCTGGCTTGTGTTGTGAAAACCCGGGCAGCCCAGTTTTCGCATGCGGGTGCAGCGGGCGTATAGCACCTTTACACGCGGGCAAAGGAAGTGACCCCAAGCCACGCCTCAGCAAGCGGCCGGGTTCCGATCTTCCGTATGTTCAGTAAGTTTCAGTAAGTTTCAGCAGCCGGAGAAACCTTCATCGACAAACCCTACCTGTCATTTCAAGGTCTACCCACACGAGGGGGTTTCGCAACTTTAGATCTTCCTTTCCATGTTGCTTCTCAACCCTGCAACAGGTCCGTGGAAGTGAGTGGTGGGCGTGTCCGCCGTCCCAGCCCGCAAGGGTGCGTATTTATGTTGGTTGCTTACCCATCCTGCGAAGAAGCTGAGCTATCGACAGACTTAACATTTGTGCCAGCTATAGCCATGAACTCATCGTCTCCGATAGACTCAAGCGCCCCGAAAAAGTTGGTTGCTGCCATGCTGACTGCGGCCGAGGCCACGCCGGCAAAGCGGCCACAAGTCTTCACACCACGTGTACCTAATTGCGGTGAAGGTAAAGCAGCTTGCACAAAAGGATTTCGGACGTTAATTATTTGTCTCATGCGCAGTCCAAAACTTGGTTAACAAATACTCCAGGCTATTACAAACATAATTAAGAGATAAAATCAACAGCAGTACTTAAAGCCATGTGACCGAGGCCATCATGCGGTGAAGTCCATGCTGCAAGGATGCAGGCGGATATTATACGACATTCGGTTCACATACGAATACCGTTATAGGAAGTCAACTTAACCCGCCGTCATAGCAATACGGTATGGCTGAACTGGCCACTGCATACAGACGCATGTATCAGGAGTTTGTTTCGTACCCCATCTCTTTCAAATCTTAGGTTCTTTAAATCGCATATGTGCGCTAGTGTGTATGAGGCCAAGTGTTCGTGTTCAGGCTACAAACCTGTTACATGTCATCTTGCACCTAATTTCGACTCCCATGCATCAGTACCTAAGCAGCCTTCTCAGGACAATACCAAATTGACGGTCGAATATTTTATGCCCAGGTAGGCGAGCGACTTTCCCTGATTTCGAGCATACAATTAATGTTTGTAGCTTAACATCTCGGTAACATCTCAGGCATAGCACTATCAATGGTGTTACCATGATTTGCTGAGCATTGTAGCAAGATTGATACTCAGAGGTTACAACCGGGCCAGGTCAAGTCGGTCCGGAAAAGACGTACACTTTGCCCCAACCTACCAACCGATAGATCGATACCACCAACCGCTTCCACCACATCCTATCACAAAAACTCAGGTACAAAATCGGCAGAGGTCACCTGGCTTTACCCTTAGTCAGCTAAGACAATCCAGCCACTCGTTCGTCAGCTCAACCTTTTCCAGCGCACGCTGCCCCCAACAGCGGTAGCGGCCCTATTTCGAACAGCTCACGAACGGCAACGGGTTCCCCACAAGGCGGTCGTACAGACTCGCTGCCATCGGGCCCGATGGACCACCTCCGTAGCACAGCGCTTCACGGCGGCTACTGCTGCTGTGCTTACTGCTGGCCAGGCCACAGGCAGGACAGAGGGATCTCCAGACCCTGAACATTCACGCTGTGTGGGACCGTGCAAGTGCCGATGTTCTGCAACAACAAACGTCAATAGGAACGATCACGATCGCATAATGGTTGAAGCTAACATACCAGAATTTCAGCAATTCCTTACCTTCAGAATGTTGTTGCCGAAGGGGTTGCTCAGGTGAGCAGACAAGGCAGCCAGCGGACCCTGCACCAGAGAAGACAGCAATTTAACGAAATCACGTCAGAGCACGCATCGAACCCAATATACTGAAGCTCAAATTGATGTGAGCGGTACCTTACCTTGCCGGTCGCCTGGGCCTGAAGTACGAAGCCCATGTAGGCAATCTGAAGAGACGAAGGGTTGGTGAAACTTAGTGAGGATCACCCATCCTAATCCTGTTAAAACCATTCAGCTTCCGAAAGGACGCACATTATGCAAGATATACCTCCGATCGAAACGAAACATCCTTCATAGTTAGCCTAGTCCCTAAGCGTCAGTACTGACCATGGCGAGGCGGCCATTCTTAATCTCCTTGGTCTGCAGCTCCTTCAGGTTACCCTTGCTGAAGCCTGAAAAAAAATAAAGAACCCGTTCTTTTTGCCGTATGAACGCAATGTTGATACATCGTCACATCCACGTGATCGACTTACCAAGGGGGTCGAAGATGCCGCCAGGGTAGCCCATCTCCGGGTTCGGGACCTTGTTCCCCTGCCCCGATAAATTCGATCAGTGAGCGCGAATCAAAACAAGGGGGCTAGTGCATAAAGGTTACTGGCAGCAGACAGCGCCAGAGGAACCCGGGAGACTTCCGCTTTCCTGACCCAGATGAAGTTATACGATATTATATGATCAGGACAACAGGCACAGCCCTTCAACTCATGCTGATACTAAGAGATCAAATTGTGCTGATACAGAAAGGAGCGTACGAAACATACCTTGAAGATGGGGTCTAGAGAACGGAGGATATCGCAATTGCCGCCAGCAGTCAGCGAAACAGGAATGGGTGGGATGGGAAAACCCAAAATCGCGTTAGTCCTGGACAAAATAATAATTGCACTCAACAAGGAAGCCTAATATGTAGCTTTCAAAAAACACAGTTCACGTACCCTCGTTCACCGAGCCGAAGTTCTTGTAGTCCTGCCAGCGGCGGACCTCAACCCAGTGCATCAGGATGAACTCCCACGCCAGCAGGCCGCCCATGTTCACGTTGGTGAACGGCTCCGGCAGGTTCTGCGGCAGGCCGGCCTCGTAAAAGTAGACATCAGGCTTCACAACCTCCTGAACCAGGACACCGGCAACGCCGAGCATAGCCCAGCGGGCGTGCACCAGCTCCGACTGGCGGTACCTGGAAGAGATACGAGTCCACAACACAGGATTACTACTCCAAAGGGTCACCAAAGATGCAGATCCGTGTAATGGCTCAAATTAAAGATAATCACATGTAACGAGATGGAGCTCCAAATATAAGTGAATTTAATCATTTGCTCCTACCGCGACGACCTGCGATGAGAATGCAAGCTTGCATTCGAACGTGCGAGTCTAAACAGCCGCATATCAATCAAAGACATAACTGCAGGAATTAGATGTAAAGCTCTAACTAATTCGGTCACGCACCAGCGCAGCGCAACAGGGTCAGCACCCAGGCCGAGCGGGTCCCAGCCGTAGTCACCGGCCAGCTCGCCCTTAAGGTAGTCCGGAGCAACAACGCCCGGAGCCCATAGCTTGCGGTCAGCAGCAGCACGCACTACCACGGCGCGACGACCAGCGCGGTTGGCAACCGCCGGGCGGGTCAGAGCCGACTTCTGCATCAGGGCGGCCATCTTTGCTGGCGAACTACGTTAGGAGGTTGACGTAAAGCACAGGGCGACGGCAAACCTATCGCGTTCAGCCCGCAGTGTTATTTTCGCTTGATCAAGGCGCCGTACCATCTCTCGATCCGCAGTACGGCTTTACTCCTGAACTGGTTGGAGTATCTAGGATGTATCTACATATATAAATAATTATAATGATTAACGTGCAGATATTCTTGATTGGTCGAAGGCTATAAATGTAGTTCTCCGTGTGTTCTTGGCTTTGGAAAAATGTCCGGAGTTCTACTGCTTCACGGTAATATTTGAACTATATTAAATCATGACAAGAAATCGACACCAATATCTGTTCTGTCTGCACATCATCTACATATTGGTATTGAACCCTCCCTTCTGCAACTTTTCAGCAATTTAGTGAGGTCCTGTCGGGCCGGAAATGTTCAAACGCATATTGTGCTGGTAGGATGGCACGGGTGCTGACGTGTTAGGTTGTCCATGCCCGGGAACAATATGAAGCTGCCAAACGGGCAAAGGTCGCTCAAGGGCCCAAGGTTTCTGAATGACTCCGATATCAGTATACACTTAAAAGCTTGACATTAAGGCCCGAGTATAAGTCATGTGACACTCGGGTCCAACCTGCTCCTGGGTTTTGCATCGCAAAGCACCTCAACCGCAGGGTTATAAAGCTTGTGTGAAAGTGCGCAAACGCCGGCATACCGCTTCCACAACAAAGTCATCCCACCTACGACCGCGCATGCAAAACTCATTTTCATGTGAACTCGGTTTCCCATCTTTATTATCAATACCTTCACATCATCCCGCCAGCGCTATGTTGATTCATGCATGAACATTCGCAGAACCCCATTTACTCTACACAGTTTCCCGCTCCTTGCCTTCCTAGTTCCTCCCACGCTAACAACACCCACCCAAGTAAAGAAGTTCGTCCCCGCTCGCCCTAATCCCTAGACGGGCCCTTTCCATGCACACACACCATTCCATCACCATCACCAGCTCCATACGCACTCACACCACCACCACCACCACCGCGTACCGTCACGCACCACGTCGCGCAGGGTCGCGCGCACATAAGTGCCCCTCCCCGCGCGACAACACCTATCGTTTTCCATACCGTCCCTTCCCCTGCACCATCGTAAACCCATCTTCGTCCACCACAGGCCCCCGCAAACGGGGTGGTTCCAGCGGAACAGCCTGCGGCGCCTGCTGCCCCTCCGCCTCCATATCATCTTCATCTTCATCATCATCGCCATCACTGCTGTCCATGTCCGCGTCCTCTTCCGCCACCACAGTCCCGTCCAAGTCCACCTGGGTTCGGCACCATGATTCGTGACGATCGAGCAGACAGTTATCTCCAGTTGGTTTAACCACCGCAGATCCACATAGCAGTGTCGGACGAGGCTTTACCGATGACCTAACTAGGATCTACTGATCCGTGTGACTAAGATGATGATAGTCGAAGTAAACGTAATAAATGGAGAACCGAGGAACAACCGATCCAACCGAGATTAGCATCATGCAGGAAAACATGCGAGTTTGTGGGCCCGCACTGCATAGCCGTAATAACCGCGTTCTGAGTTATCGAGGCGTGTTCAAGGCTGAGGGGAGAATTTGTGCAGATAGCAGATAGCCAGCCAGCCCCACGGATGTCCAGTTCCCATTGTCCTCTGTCCTTCCTAAACACACAAAGACATACACGCGATCGGCTCCCCGTTGAAAACCGTGCCCACGAACCCACCACTTGTCGCTTGCACTGCTCCAGCCCCCCTGGCCCCATGCTCCGAAGCTGCTCAAGGTAGGCGGTACTTCCCGCCACTAGCTCCTGGTACAGCTTAACGCAGGCGTCCGCAACCTTTACCAGTAGGGTCAGCGGACAGTCGGAGGAAAAGGAGTGCGGGCTCGATCTTCTCTGCTGATGATGGGGGTGGTGGGCATTGATCAGATGAAAACACCGCATGAGATGGAGGCCCTCCATCCATTGGGGGCTGGATCTATTGGGGCCGGAGGTTAAGAGCAAAGCTTTGCCAGGGCTAGGTGGGCTGGTTCTTGGGAATCTTAGGAATAGGCCGGTGGCCTCCCCAATTGTATAAAGCCCTTACGTACCTGATGGGGGCTGCCGTCCTCTGCCTCCACATTGAAGTCCTGCAAAATGGCATCATCCAGGTTCTCCTCCAGCTCATCCACGTAGTGCTCTAATAGGAAAGGTATGGGTGGCGGTGGCACGGAACGGAGGGAACAGAAAAGTGCGCGGGTTACTCAGGGGCACGTGACAGCACACGGAAGAAAGCCGGAAGTAATTTCCTGTAGCATGTGGGGGTGGTGTACGTGTGTTTGTCGCTGCAATGGCGGCAGTGAATCAGGTAGTGGGCCGCACAAATCCCGTTAAGACAAGGACTCTTTGGTGACTTCTTTTGGGACAATGCGGTCGGGGGAGAGCGACTTTTGTTGGCACAAATTTGGGGGAAGATGTAACACTACATCACATTGCAGCAGCCAGAACCGCAGCTCGCGTGACTGCACGGGGCCTTATCCGGGGAAGGGTGAAGCCCAGGGTTTCACAAGAGATTAAGCTCTGCAAGACCAGTTGGTAACTGCGATGTCCAAGCTATGGGGATTTAGCTTTGGGGATTTGTGTTCTTGAGCACTCAAAACTTGCGGCGCGCGCCAGTGGTTGCAGCCGCTCTCGCCGCCGCCAACGATAACGCCCGCCTACCTCTCTTTTGATAAAACCAATCTAAACAGTCATTCAGTAGCAAATCCGCCTTTTCTGCACTCTTGCTGCCGCCCCACTGGTTCTCAACCGCTAAAGCAAGCGCCGTCCATTTCGAGAAAATGAGCCGGACCCCTTCCTCGAAAAGCGGCCTGCCCTGGGGTGGTAGCATGTTTTGCCCGACGACCATTCCGTTTCGAAGCTGCATGTTGGTTTACTAATATGTGCACAGTCGATAGGTGCTTGTTATTCATGAAAAACCATAAGAGGTAACGACTTAATGTCTTTGCCACAGAAATGTCTAGTCACAAAATATTACTGCGAATCATCTGATTGATCACAACATAGCTGTGGAAATGCCCATCTCAACAAGTGTACGAGTGGCCGTTGTCCGTTGGATCCTCTGCGTTTTTATCCAAGCATCCAACGAGGTAGCTTTTAGCTCAGGATACGATTCCTGTGACAATCAAATTGATGCAATTACTACAACAGCACAAGTAGTCTTATTGCCTGATAACGAATATCGCGTCAGTTGCTGACGGTGGTTGCGCCCTAGTTACGCTCAGAACCGAGCTCGGCTCTGGTTGCGCTTCAGCTGGTTCGGCACTCGGCAGTTGTTGTCTGGAGAGTTATTAAAACAATTCCCGGCATTAGACTCATTTTGTTTTGGGAGCTTAAGGCTTGCATGCGTGTTGGTCCTATAACGCAGGCGAGACGTGGAATTATTAATCTATTTAGTGGGACCCCGCAACGCAGGCGTTGTCGTACAGGTTCATGAGGGAGTTGGTACATCCAGTGCAATGCGTATGATATAATGCAACCTGACGAATCCTTTTATCAAGGCAATCTCAGTTTCCTGGAAGCCTTGAGATAAACTTAATTATCTTTACCTCTCGCTCCTACAGCCATTCAAAATGGACAGTTTGCGAGCTGACCCGCTTGATAGGCTGGTTTCTGGGAAGCGAGAGTTTGGAGAATTTGGAGGCGTTAATGCTTCAGTTGAGATAAGCACGACCTTCACAGGTGAAGCTGAGTTGTGAACAATGGACAGCGCAATTGCCATAGTGGCCTGACGTTGGCCTGCATGGCCTGATGACGTGAAGAATCCAACGTTAACCTATTTTTATCGCAACTGTAGTTCTCGAAGCCGATACTCTGCCAGCAATATTTAATGGAGAAGTTGGCCCAGAGAAAGGTGCGGAAGCCCTAGTTTCGCGTGAACCCAAGACCGTTGAAATAGGGTCTGCCTGTCGGGTTATACAGCTTAACTGAAATAAAATCTTTTACACTGCCTTGCAAAGATATTGTTGACTGGATGACTCGCCCGTGCCGGAATACGTGGCACCTACAACCAAGCAAGCCGTAACAGCGGAATAACGAGTTTTGCGAATCGGGTTCCATCCCTACCCCCGGCGACGCAGAAGTGATCAAACTATAAGAGTATATAAATCCTGATGGCTACACATTATGCAAACCTACGTTAGCGCTCAGCCGTTTTACGTGCAGCGTTCCATCTTCCATGCTTCCTCCGAGGCCAGCCGGTGCCCCCAACCCTACCCCGCGCTGTTACTGTAAATATCATTTCAATCCTGAAAATCTATATTAATAACATAATAATGAAAATAGTTATGGTTTGCGCTATTCGGTTGCCGTGCAGGTGGCTGCTACGTGTACGGGCGGGCCTTCAATCCGACAGTGCGCCACCTTGGCCGCCTGCTAGCCGCACTGGAGGGCTGCGAAGCTGCGTATCCTTGTAGCTCAGGTGATATAATGTGTGTGTATTTACACACGAATAAACCCATTAGTTTGTTTTTTTCCTTAGCAGCTTGGCCGCGCGGGATCAGCCCTCTCCCCACCACTATCACCGCGGTAATGCTTGCCCCGTCCCCGTCCTCTGGTGCGGAGGTGGTGGGTGGGGGCCTCCCGGCACTGTCACGACGATCAAACTACCGTTCAATCGTACTCAACCGGAAAGTGCCAACTACTTACTTGGAGGGCAATATTTTTGTTGCGTGCATTTATAGGTATGGCCGCGATCTCCTCCACCCTCATGGCCTTGTGTAACAGCGGCGACCACATCGTAGCCTCCAACACAATATACGGTGGGTATGTGCTGGCATCAACGGTGGGTTGGGGCTTCATCTTCCCCGTTCTCCCTTTCCCCACTCCTCCCTATCCCTTACGCTGGGGTTTTGTTTGAGGGCGCCAGGTTCAGATCTTCCCACCTTATGGATATGCAGACCCATGGGTCTTATAAAAGCGCTCTTGTCGCGTAGGTGGCAGTCACGCGCTGCTCAAGACGTTTCTGCCCACCAAGGCCGGTATCACTACCACCTTTGTGGACATCACTGATCTGGACGCTGTGCGAACGGCGCTGCAGCAGAACCCTGGTCGCACGAAGGTACCATTAACAATGCAAATCGTTCGTATCTTCATACAATTTCCAAGAGCATTGTTTCTTTTAATACAAGAGTAGAAATATGGGTTCCCGGTTTCCTGCTTTAACCTCGTCCACTAACAAATTCACGTAGCCCCAAAATACTGGCTGGGGAAGGTAGGGACTGCCAGGTAGTGCCCACGGGTGAAGCAAAACCTCCCTATCCCACACACAAACGTAGCCGCCATCCATCAGCAAATTCACCAAACTTATGCATTTATAAATTTAATTAATATTTGTGATTAAATTGTTAACTGTTAATTTTTGTTACATTGTTAATCAGGACAATTGCAATTGTAATAATTGTACTTTTTAACAAAAACGAATATGTTAGGAAATGGTACAATAATTTCGACATTTTAATGAACCCAAACCCAAAAAAGATAAGTTCAATTATTCGTGTATGAAAATTAGGTTTAAATTACCATCATATAATCACAGGGATATTCCCAGGATAAATAATCACTTTTTGAAAGAATTATTGTGGAATATTTTCACTCACCTTGCTGTGGCCTGTGTGCTGAGTCGTCAGGTGCTGTACACGGAGGTGGTGTCTAACCCCACTTTGCGGGTGGCGGACCTCCGCGGCCTGGCAGATCTGGCCCATGGCTCGGGGGCACAGCTGGTGGTGGACAACACTTTCACGCCGTTTGTAGTGACGCCGCGACAGTTTGGAGCGGACGTCATCATACACAGGTCAGCGGCTATCAGCTGAAAAACGTAAATGAGGGTAAACCCAAACTGCTCGGGTTAGGTGAACACTGAACACCCCCTCTCAGCAAAGGGCAATCCGATAAGCACGTGATGTTCAATCATGCCCGCAGCCCTAACGTTCAGCTGCAGGTTTCTTATTTCCGCCACCACCCCGGCCCCGGTCTCGTCTGTTCGTCTTCCCTTCCCTTTTTACTCAGTCTGACAAAGTTCGTTTCGGGCGCATCTGACATCATCGCCGGTGCCATCTGCGGTTCCACTGCTTTCATCCGCTCCCTGATGGACTTTCACGCCGGACCCTGCATGCTGCTCGGACCCACCATGGACCCACGGGTCGCTTCAGAGCTGGCCCTGAGGCTGCCGAATCTGGCGCTGCGCATGCAGGTGCGGTGCGACGACTAGGGGGGCCTTCGTGTTTTACGATCCTGCTCGTTTGACCTCTCCCCCTCAACGAGATGGGGTAGATTCAGACCCATGTTTTTTTCGTTCATGTCATTGCATTAAACTTATAAATATTTATATGTACACTTTTATTTAATTAATGTTTTGGTTTGTCGTCATTTTTATTATCTTATTATTCTTGATTTTGTTATCGTTATCATTATATTTACGATTACAGCAAGTATATATGCATTTTATGGTTATCTTTATTATGTGTACTGGATGTATATTGAATTCATTTTATGGACCTCTCCTGTCCGCTTGACCCTCTTTCGGGTACAGGAGCACGGCCGCCGCGCCGCCGCCTTCGCCACTCGGCTTGAGGCCTTGGGTGCGGCAGTGACCTACCCGGGCCTCCCTTCCCATCCACAACACGCACTCATGCTGGCTCAGGCGAATGAGGGCTACGGTCTAGGGGGCCTTATGGGGCTAGATCTGGGAACACCGGCCCGCGCCAACGCCGTAAGTTACGCTTCAATAATGTTTTTTGTTAGCATCTAATGATCGGTTGAGTCCAGTTTTACATTATGTTTTAGGCAGGATTATGTCAGCGCTTTGTCACAGCTAGAATAGTAAAGGTAAGTTACGAATGTCGTACACTCCACATTCACCACCGTCTGTCACCCAACCAACACCGCCTCCCGCGGCCCCCGCGGCCTTTTTCCCCCCTCCTTCGCAAGTTCATGGAGCGGCTCCAGAACCGCCACGGCTTCGGCTTCATGGCGGTTAGCCTGGGCTACTTCGATACCCTCATGTCGCTGTCCGCCGTCTCCACATCTTCCGAACTGTCCGCTAAGGACTTGGCTTCTTCCGGAATTGGCGGGGGCTACGTGCGCATGTCCATCGGCATAACAGGCAAGTCGCTTTATCATCCTCCTTATTTTATTATCCTCTCGGTGTACGGCTGATTTACAGCGCTCAACGAATTTTATAACATTTTATATCCTGCACAAAATGAGATGGTATTTGCACACCTGTCGTGTAGTTTTCAAATCGAAATCGCTTTTTGGACGGGCCCTTTGAAGGACTCCTTCTGTATCTCTGACCCAGAGATGCCGCGTTGAGTTGAGTTGAGCCGCGAGGACTCATCCTGGGAATTCATTCTTACGCTGTCACTGTATGTACCGTAATTTAAAAGGACTCACGGTAAAAAAATCGCGACGTAATGTGCGGTATTATTTTGCTTAAGCTCGTAGATGCCGATATACGGATTCAAACATCTGGAACCTGGATCGGGAACACACGTTTTTATGCTGGATTTTGCGTTGGATTTCATGCTGGATCCCATTCCGTGTTGAATGCACATCAGGGAGTCTGGAGGAGCGCTGGAAGCAGCTCGAGGAAGCCTACCTCTTCACGACGCAGCTCGACCCGTCGGCGACGGTGCCGTACCGCGCCGTCAAGGTCCGCTGCGGCCCCTCCGGCACCGTAGAGCAGCTTCTCAGCTGGCCGTCGCTGGGTTCCTTCGGCGGACAGGGGCCGCTGGAGGCCGCTGCGGCCGCCGCCGAGGGTGCTGGTGGCGCCGCCGTCGTTGCCGCTGCCGTTGTCAGCGGCGACGGCGGAGAGGAGGTTTTGGAGGTGGAGGCGGTGGCATTATCAGACCCTGCGGTTGATGGCGATGACTCTGACGTCAGCTCTGTGCCGTCGCCGTCGCTGATCCCGACGGCAGTGCCGCCGCTGCCGCCGCCGCAACTGGTGGCGGCGCTTAAGGCGCCCGCGTCGCCTTTCGTGAGATGCCAGTCGCCGCTGTCACGCGTTGGAGCCGGCGACAACGGTGCGCCGGCAGCGGCGGACGGCATCGCGAGTCCGAAGAAGGATTCCGGAGACGTGAAGACATCAAGCTCCGGACGACCCGTTAAGATCCGCCGTACTGGATCCGGCGAGATCCATTACGTGGCGTTGCGATCTCCCACGGCAGAGCAAGTGACGACTGAGCAATATGTATGAAGTGGTATGTCGTACCTACTCTGCTGCTGGTGCCGCCGCCGCCACCATCGCCGGCTTTCTGCTAGTGCAACTAACTACTTAATGCTACTGCGACTTCAACAACAGTGCGATTGCTATTTTGCTACTGCTAGTTCGGTTGCTGTAGCATGCGCGCGCGCGTCGTATGAATGGTATCTGGAAACGTGACGTTGTTGTGTAAGCAAAGCAAAGCAGAGCAGAGCTTGAATGCGACAGGAGAGAGGCAGAGAGCTGGGAAGGACGACAAAAATCTCCCCCTCAACTTTGATCAAGGTCGAATCAAGATATTGCGCACCCACCCCCTTGCCTTCCATCGTGATGGAGGCAGCATCTGACGGACAGTGGCAGCAGGACGAAGAAGGCTGCGCACGAAAGAGTGATGAATGGATGGCGAGATCAGGGAATGCTTTTGTGATTTGGGGGTGTGAGACAGAAGGATGGAGGGATGGATGTGCGTGTGTGTATGGGCTCCTAAGCGGTTGAGGGGTCGAGGGGGTCGAAAGGTGGTTACTCAAAAGAGTACAAAATCAAGCCATAAGTATGTTTGTCAGATTGCCGTACAAGAGAGACTGTACTAGAAGACAGATGGATGGCAAAAAGGTGGGCTACTGAAAGGTAAGGAGGAAGGCCTTAAATAAAACATTCCCACTGTGTACAAGTGTACATTACAACCACCGCGACGTTACATAACCGCTTTTTTGCGCTCCGTACTTGCCGTACTGTATAAAATACGGTTTGTCAGATACATAAGTTTCGCATATGATGATGATGTTGTGAACTAATATATCCAGATGTGCTATTCTGCCCCGCGCATTTTGTTTGTTGGATTGCATGGTAGATCAGATCCGGGAAGCCGTACTTCCGTAGTAATTAATATAGTTACAGTACCACGGCGCTGTCCTCATAGTTTCGTTCATAGATTCGCCCGAGCAGTGGCATTTTGTTTCCAGTTGTGCGTGGTTTTGTGGTGCAAACGTTGCATGTGTTCCTGGATGTGCAGGCTAGTGAGGGGTGCTGAGAGCCCGTTGCTACGGATTTAAGGTCGTACAATAACAACGGATGGTCGTGCAGGACCATATACGAGAGGGCCGCATGCTTGCTTGCGCCGGCGGTAATAAGGAGACCGTGGCGCATTTCACTTCCTACTTACATTCATTTGTGCGATGGATAAATAGACAAACCAGACGTGTACCATATCTTGCTTATTACCGTGTACAATATAGTAGGGATTGTACGGAATGTACGAGCGCCTCCATACAAGAGAGACAGTACCTTCAGGTGTGTCGTTCAAGGCTGACCATACATTGACGTTGTGTACCCTATAGATCCAACCATCCTCCTTGCACATGTACTATTACCATCCGGCCTGGATTTGAACGATTTGTTCGTTGGGTAAAAATCCAGATTGACGTTGTAGTTTAGGATCTCATGATGCGTCTAGACCTTTTGTCTAGAGAGACGTCTTTCGACCTGGGTTCAACTGCTTTTGACGTTGGCGTCCCCAATGGCAAGTCGGCTGTGCGTCGTTTAAGGTGCAAGTCGTGTTGCTGCGGCTGCGGAATGTCTCAACGCCTTCAAACACACCACCTCCACACCACCGCATCAAAATGACAATATAAATATCCTTGTAAGGACTTACTTACTTAGTATTTAGATAAGAAGTCGCGCGATCGATTGGCTGTCCTTCGGTTAGGTTTGGAGGCCTCACCTGTTGGGGCCAGCAGCTAGTGCTGCTCTGCCAGTGCCAGTGCCAGTGCTAATTTTAAGATAATACTACGGGATGCTGCATGCATAGGGTAGGGGCTCCATGAGCCCATCAGGGTCTCTGTCCACCCAATGACGCGGTATACCCTTACCGGCGGGAACGACACGGTACTTACTAAAACGTTTGACCTAGTCATGGACTTTGTAGCTTTGTACGGACGTATGGCCATACACGTCAATACCCCACTGGCGCCTCCTCTCTGATTGGCCCCCACCCTCATAGTTGTACAACACACCACCCCAGCACCGCCAATTCCTCCTCCACGGTACTGCGGGAGCTCTGCTCTAATTCTGTTGCACTTTCAGTTGAGGCGGCTGAAGTGTGCCACGTGTTAATTTCCTTATCGCGGCACGAACACACGCATCCTCCACCAGCCCATCCACCCTCTCCGCCGACATTACATCACCCCCACCGCTGCTCCTACTCCCACTGCTACTGCTAGCACTAGTCCGGCTGTTACCGCTACTGCTGTTCCTGTCATCATCTGTCACACGTCTGGTATCCTTGACCGCGTGGTTCGATGCCCCGCTGCCAGCTATGCTGCCCATGCCGCCTCCATCACCGACAACACTGATGTTGGGAGTAGATGGGGGGGACTCGGTTTCGGCGGCAGACCCAGACAGCCGAGTAGGAGGCGGATCAATGGCGGGATCATGCCCATGGGTTGCAACGGTGGTCGTTCGTGTTCTTGTCGGTCGCGTTGTCGGTGCCGGTGGTGGCCCCGGCCTGCAAGCAATATCAGGGACGAGCCCAACACCATCTACAGGTCGCCGCGCCGGTGTCACGTACGTATCCGTACTGACGAACAGTAGTGCGCCGGCGTTCAACTGGAAGATCTGTTGTGTACGGCCTTTGCCGTACGTTCGTTCGCCGTACAGCAGTGCATGAGTCTCTTTGTTATCGTGGAGGGCACCGGCGAGGAGCTCCGAAGCGGACGCGGAGTTGCGGTCGACGAGCACGGCCTGGGGCGGGCAATTTGGTCGAAAGCGAATATTAGAGAGATTTAAGGCTTTTAGGTTTAGAGATTTTAGGATTTAAATATTTAAAGGTTTTAAGGGGTTTTGAATTTAAATGACTGCTTGGCTTGCGACCAGCACTCACCAGAGGCTGACCCTCCACGGCAGCGCGAGCTCGGTCCTGTGGGCGCGTGAGAGGAGCACAAGGTCGAGAAGATTAAGGACATCCGGTCCCACGATATATGACCAGGATGAGGTCAACAACCACCTGTCGGTTGCGGTAACCGATTAAGGAGGGCGTCTTCAGCTGCCCGGGGCCGGCCGTACATACGGCAGGCAGGCCCGCCGTCCTCCAGGGAGGTAGAGAATGTGTGTTGGCGTAATAGAATGCTAATCATAAAAAAACACCTCACACGGATTATATATGAGAACTTGTTCAAATTTATTATAACATCCATATATTTAAAAATTCGGAAAAGTGACAAGGGGAAAATGAATTAAATAAACCCCAAACAACGTGGGAAGGTAAAGGCTGTAACAAGGACGTTGCGAAAAAAATGATCAAATCGGCGATGCAAATTAAATCAAATCAAATCAAGGTGGGGCAGAGGCAGAGGCAGAGGCGACCGCTTGATCATTCTTATCAACCTGTATATCCTCCTGGCATCTCTCACCGAAAGCCTCTCGACACGCTCCTCTCCGTTCCGGTCCCTCAGTACTGCAAACACCCGCCCGGGACCCATCAGCGTCTCCGCCACCTCCAGCCCCTCATCCACGAGACCTCCAGGGTTGCTGCGTAGGTCCAACAGCCAGGCCCCACAGCCTGCAGCCTGTTGGCAGGTTGGCAGTCGGGGGTCCAATGGAAGACGACACCGGATGCGGATACGACGACAACGACAACGACCCACGAAGCGCTGCGCTCCCTTACCCATAGTTTGTTGGGGCCCACCGCCTGTTTAGGACCATCGTTAATCCATTCTTGGTGACTAATGCATTGCACCACCCACTTCAGCGTGCTAAGGGGGGACGAGAGGGGGCTGGTATATCAGCGTGTGTCGCTCAGTCTTAACACTCAAGGATTTGGAAACAAGTGTGAAACGATGAAATATAAAATGCCGCCGCAGGTGTGGGACGCAAGTGTGCAGCAATGCGGTGTAAGAAGTACTAAAAGAGAGCCGACGCGGGGAAGGTCAATAAAGGGGCGAAGGTGAAGGAAAAGACGTACGGAGCTGGGAGGGGCCGGGGTGGAATCGGTGGGTTTTTGTCAGTGGTCTGTCAGTTGTGTCATGGTCTGCCCTCGCCCTCGCCCTCGCCCTCGCCCTCGCCCTCGCCCTCGCCCTCGCCCTCGCCCTCGCCCTCGCCCTCGCCCTCGCCCTCGCCCTCGCCCTCGCCCTCGCCCTCGCCCTCGCCCTCGCCCTCGCCCTCGCCCTCGCCCTCGCCCTCGCCCTCGCCCTCGCCCTCGCCCTCGCCCTCGCCCTCGCCCTCGCCCTCGCCCTCGCCCTCGCCCTCGCCCTCGCCCTCGCCCTCGCCCTCGCCCTCGCCCTCGCCCTCGCCCTCGCCCTCGCCCTCGCCCTCGCCCTCGCCCTCGCCCTCGCCCTCGCCCTCGCCCTCGCCCTCGCCCTCGCCCTCGCCCTCGCCCTCGCCCTCGCCCTCGCCCTCGCCCTCGCCCTCGCCCTCGCCCTCGCCCTCGCCCTCGCCCTCGCCCTCGCCCTCGCCCTCGCCCTCGCCCTCGCCCTCGCCCTCGCCCTCGCCCTCGCCCTCGCCCTCCCCTCGCCCTCGCCCTCGCCCTCGCCCTCGCCCTCGCCCTCGCCCTCGCCCTCGCCCTCGCCCTCGCCCTCGCCCTCGCCCTCGCCCTCGCCCTCGCCCTCGCCCTCGCCCTCGCCCTCATTTCTACGTACTTGAAGGTCCCTGACGGCCGAGCCAAACTCCACCGCTACATCCTCCGTGAAGGCTACGATGCGGATATAACCCACACGTGACGGAGACGGGGGCGTAGTGGATGGCGACGTTGCTCCGCTGCCGCTGCCGCCGCCGCCGCCACGGCTTTGGGGCCAAATGTTTTCCATGCTCAACACGGCGTACTGTACGGGCACGAACTCCACTGGCGCTGGTGTCAGTACGACATCGAAGAATCTGCCGGGAAGCTGATACGAAGTCGACGGAGCGACCGGTGGCGCCGCGGCTGTGTTGCTGGGGCCGCTTCCAGCGGCGACGGTGGTGCTTGACGCCGCTACTGCCGTCGCCGCCGCCGCCGCCGGCCCCCGAGCACCGCCGCCGCCATGTGCCAAGGCTTCCTCGGTGGCAGTGCTGCGGCGCACTTTGACACGCACTTCTACGGCCCTGCGCAGCAGGTCTTGAATTGGTCTACGAGGCAGAGGGACAGGAAAGGGTGGCGGTTCATGAGGGCCTGCCGCGGCTTACCCCCACAGAACATGGGGGAGGGAGGGCGAAAAGGGAGGGGGAGAAGACAGGGGGTGGCGCCAACGCGAAACACATGAAAGTGGGCTGGTTGGGGGTGAGGCCGGACAGCAGGGCTTCAGACGCTCAGGCAATCCATCGGCCCTCGGCCTTTCCGTCTCCCTCCTTTTGGTGGTCCTCCCAAAGAGGTCCGTTAGCTCCCAAGCCTCACCCCGCATCCGGCCGCAGCGTCCCGAGAGGGTATCCGTTAACGGCGACCACTTCATCGCCCGCGCGAAGGCCCGCCTCAGCCGCCGGACTCTGCGGAGGTGGGATCGCCCGTTACCGTGGCCAAGATGCGTGTATAGTCGGGTCAGGGAAGAGGGGGAAAAAGGACAGGGACTGAGGAGAAGGGAGAGGAGGAGGAAGGGGGAGGGGTGATAAGACGAAAAAATACGGGGATTTTTAAAAGCAAAAACGCTCATTTGTCAAACCAGTAACATTTTTACATTAAATGCTTTTAAAAAACGAAACCCCTATCAAACACACATTCCTTACATCACCCCTAATGCCCGAGGCCGTTACAGCGCCGTTGCGCCAACTGCCGCACTCACCCCCTCCAGTGCAGCTGCCACCACCAGCGGTCCGACGCCCGGCGAGTGCCCCCCGCTTTCCCCCATCCCCATCACCACCAGCCCCGTAGAAAACACCTGCAGCGGCAATAATGAGGCCGGGCGTTCAGGATGCACCATTTCTAACTACGAAACCAAATACCCAAAATATTATTGGGGGGGAAGGTGGGAGACTTGATTGTCTGTCCGCTGCCTTACCCGCTGCGTCAAATTACCAACCCGCACCCGACCCCTCTCATGCTCTAAATCCCTGCCTCCCACCTTGGCCTGCTTCAAGGCCTGGAACGACTCGATGTCTCCGCCCCCTTGCAGCAGCACCCGCGTGTACGGGTCCCCCAGGGTTTGCAGCATCTTGGGCACTTGTTGGAGGGCCTCGTCGCGGGTGGCGGCGAGCTGAGTAGCGGCCAGGAAGGCCTGCGAGCAATGGAGGGGAGGAGGTTTGAGGAAAGAGAAGAGGGAGAGGGAGAGGGAGAGGGAGAGGGAGAGGGAGAGGGAGAGGGAGAGGGAGAGGGAGAGGGAGAGGGAGGAGAGGGAGGGAGAGGGAGAGGGAGAGGGAGAGGGAGAGGGAGAGGGAGAGGGAGAGGGAGAGGGAGAGGGAGAGGGAGAGGGAGAGGGAGAGGGAGAGGGAGAGGGAGAGGGAGAGGGAGAGGGAGAGGGAGAGGGAGAGGGAGAGGGAGAGGGAGAGGGAGAGGGAGAGGGAGAGGGAGAGGGAGAGGGAGAGGGAGAGGGAGAGGGAGAGGAGAGGGAGAGGGAGAGGGAGAGGGAGAGGGAGAGGGAGAGGGAGAGGGAGAGGAGAGGGAGAGGGAGAGGGAGAGGGAGAGGGAGAGAGGGAGAGGGAGAGGGAGAGGGAGAGGAGGAGAGGGAGAGGGAGAGGGAGAGGAGAGGGAGAGGGAGAGGGAGAGGAGAGGGAGAGGGAGAGGGAGAGGGAGAGGGGAGAGGGAGAGGGAGAGGGAGAGGGAGAGGGAGAGGGAGAGGGAGAGGGAGAGGGAGAGGGGAGAGGGAGAGGAGAGGGAGAGGGAGAGGGAGAGGGAGAGGGAGAGGGAGAGGGAGAGGGAGAGGGAGAGGAGAGGGAGAGGGAGAGGGAGAGGGAGAGGGAGAGGGAGAGGGAGAGGGAGAGGGAGAGGGAGAGGGAGAGGGAGAGGGAGAGGAGAGGGAGAGGAGAGGGAGAGGGAGAGGGAGAGGGAGAGGGAGAGGAGAGGAGAGGGAGAGGGGCGGGGTAGGTGAAAGGCAATCGAATATTAATAACAATAGCACCAAAGGGGAGGCGGGTCAAGAGACTCCCCGGATGCCGAAACACTTGACAGCTCACAGTGCGGGCGCTGTTTGGGGAACAGTTCCTTTTTCCGTCTCGTGTAGTAGTTGGCGTAAATATAGACGTAAATTAAATGCGTGAATCAGCATGAAGTAAGTAAGTACATAATGGAATCACGCGAACCTGCAGCTGCTGGTCCCAGTCCTGTTGTTGAAGCTGGCGTCCACGTACCGCTCCCGTACAACACCTGAGCGGAAAAGAAACCGGCATTTGTCCGGTAAACACAGTAAACTACCATCAGATAACGGTAACAACAGACAGGTTTTGCCCTATTGCCGAATCACATCTGCTGGATTCCTGTGCGCTCTGCTGGGTTGGTGAGGTCCGTTGCCTTTCCTGCCTTCCTTCTCGCACGCGGTTGGGTCCGTTGTTCTATATAAAATACACACACACACACATACACACACAGCCGTCGCCCCCATCATTACACCGCCATTCGCCAGCCCGGACCCAGGAGTGTCCCTGTGGCCCAGGACTTCGCTGCTGCATTATGAACCCCGCGACACAGGGTGATGCAGGATGCTAACATCACGAGGGTGGAGATTTTCAGAACTGACTATATATGTATATGTTGATGTGATTTATCCAGCACTCGCTCACGGGGGCCAGCCGATTCACCTGATTGTTAGGATTGCCACAATTTTCGAGACTGGAGCGGGAGGCAATGTGGATGCTAACGGATGCTGCCTTAGGTCTATGTGACTCTCACGGATGTTTGCACTGACAGTAATCCTAATGCAAGTGGTGCTTGTGGTGTGCAATGAGCAATGAGGTTGCGTAACGGCCTTGTTGTCCAGCATCCGCCAATGTAGGGTAGGGTGGCCAGGCCCGGCCAGGTTCACGCTCTTCCATTCGCCTCAATCCCCGTTTGCCAATATGTTATATGCATAATTAAACCCTCGTTTGTCAGGTGGTTTTATATCGACAAAACAAAATATCAACTATCAGAGATCAAATTCAGACCCATACTCTCTCTTTGGCCCCTTCACCCCGCCCAGCTTGCGACGTCCTTGGCCTCGTTTAAAGGCCCCAACCAATCAGCCTGCAGGAGGCCAGCGTTCCCATCCGGGGCCGGGGCCACATGCCTATGACCCGTGGACTAGTTGCTTCCCTGTAACCCCCACTCCCGGCACCTACCCCACCCGCGACCCCAGCCCCACCACCTCCCGCACACGCCGTTCTTGTAAGCCTGGCATGGTTCTGCGGCCGGCGCCATTATCTTTCATTTCACCCCTTCCCACCCTGGCTGGAAGGCTCCCCCATGGCGTATAATCCAAAGGGCTTCACGGCCTTTCAGTGAGACCCTTTCTCAGATCTCACCCCAAGCCTGCACCAGCACCTCTTGTGCAGCCCGTATCTCCGGATTTCGACTCGCTCGGAACTTAATCGTAAGGCTATCTGCTGCGAGAGCTGGAAGTGAAGAGGAAAGGATAATCGCGCAGGAGGATAACGCGGAAACCAGCAGCGCCCCCACGCGGGCTCCCAGGCTGTTGAGGTCGTCATGAGCTGGAGACGGCGTGTCGTGGCCTAGACATGGCCGATAAGCCAATGTTGTGCGAACAATTTTGTTACGAATGATCACGCGGTGATGGCATATCGGCCATTGCGTGGGACTGGCTTGTGGGTGTGGCGCCCACGCGCGCATTTCGTCGTCAGGTTCAGCTCAACTGTTATGGAAATATTTTATTTGCACCCAGACCGCGCGTCGCATCAGATAACAAAAATATATCACTCCAGACTAATGCTTACTTGTAGGCACGATATGCATCTTACGCGTCTTGTTGGCCATCAACCTTTCGCCGCTCCAGAACCGGTCCAAATGCAATAAGCATTGCGCGAAACAAAGGCAATCCCCCCATATTTCAAGATTATAAATACTAAAACAACGTATAGGCCTTAACCTCCTACTCGGCCATGGCTCCTGACTGTTCTTGTCCACCTATCCACCATGCAATGTCGAAATGAACACGACACAATCGCCATCATGAATGAGTGATTCGGTAGCACCACTGCGGGGACCAGATACGGAGAATTTGTCTTAATTGCGTCGCTTCGCTGCGTTCATAGGGTTTATATAGTAGGTGAAATGCGGCGCGGGGTGACTCACGTACCTTAGTTCCCAGTCACACTCGTTAATCAGGACGAGTATACCCGGACGCCTGCGCGTAATGATAATTTCGTTACAAGTATCTGCAAAAACCTTTATCACTGTCGCGCTTACAACAGAAAACGAATAACATGAACGCAGGCAGGCCTGCATGCAGGCAGTCCAGGCAAACAGGACGATCAGCTGTGCAGAGCTAAAACTCGCCACTCATCAAGTCTCCACCCCTGGGACGTACACGGTGTTTCCTTTCACGAAGAGCTCAGGCCGTTCTCGTAACATGTTGTCACGCGCCCAGGCTATGAGATGCTCTGCCGTCAATCCCTGCACGCAGGGTATAGGCAAAACAGCCGGGCTTGGACACGGTTGGTCGCCACGCATGCAAGGCAGTGTAACTTTTTTGTCCCCACGCCACGGGCCCCCCATTGCGAAGCTTTAACCCCAAGGCATCAGCTCGCGCACCTGCTCCCCATCCCGGACAGGGACGTCCACATCATGCTCTTTTTGGTTGCCGAATAGGAGCTCAAGGCCGCCACTGCCGCGCGGGAAACGCAGCTTATTGACTAAAACTGTCACATAAACTGATACCTGTGCAATAACAACTATTACGCTACCTGAACTCAATGTGGACTCGCACCATGGCGTTCGTACCACACAGACTCCAATCCCAAAAGCCACCAGTTCCAGTGTACCCTGCTTAAGCACTTAGGTGAAGCCTATATTTAAAGCTACGAACACTCTCCAAAAAATCTAGAGAATCTCACAAGAAAGCTGTATAACCACTTAACATCTGAAATTTATCGGGGCTGCGTCTGTACCTTTGATTTTTGTAAGGTGAAACAATATATTTGTCTTGCATAAATACATATGATGACATTCTCTAATGCTCATGAAGGGCCGGCCTGGATGATCGGTCGTTCGGTCCAGCAGTATGACGTACGACAGTCGATAACCGAATCGAACTGAATTTGGAGGCCGCCTCAGGCTCGGACGCTACTGCAGAAGTTACATGCTTACCTGATTTGACTTAAAACGAGTGAAAATCTGTGGCATTAGCAACGCCTTCTGAAGGAAATGGCCCTCACCAAAGATGATATCATAGTTAAACTTAAAGACGCCGGTGTTCCTTTTGATATTTATGAACATCCACCTGTTATGACAGTCGAGGCGCAGGTACGATAATGGCCTTGCGGTGGACCATCCCAGCCGACAAGCTTCTTCACATCGGTGCACTGTCGTGTCAGCGCAGGTCAACGCCCTGCCTGGAAATCCAAACACAGTCCTTAAAAATCTGTTCCTGAAGGTATGATACCCATCTTTCCCATTGTACCTACCCTGGAGTCGCCACCACTTCCAACTTGCGTGTGCAGGATAAGAAACACCGATGCTATATTATCACAGCACTGGCGAATACAAAAATTGACTTGCAGGGTAAGCATACCCCTGGGGTTATTGGGGCGCGGAAGCAGGAAGGTGCAGAGGGCTACTTGCCTGTTGCAACTGCCCAACTCATAATAACTCACAGTTGAAACACACTTATCGCCCCGACCACCCGGGATCCTCCCCGGCCACAGAGCACACCCACTCACACATAGCTGTAAAAGGGCAATTCCCACCCTTGCTCCCCCGTCCCACACACATACACGCACACACATACACACACAGTGTTGTCGGCTCGCTTGGGAGTGGGCAAGAGCGGCACCCGGATGGCTCCTGAAGAACTGGTGACCTCCGTCTTGCAGGTTAGGGATGCGGGCTGGGAGACACGCGGCCATGCGCGCGCATGTGTGCGTATGTGTGTGCGTGTGCGCGTGTGTGTTCTTGCATAGGTGGGGTTCAGGGGGTAAAGAATGCCTTCTCACGGGCGCTTAGCGCTTACTCCGAAACCTGTGAATATGACCTTATGCATCACCGATCATATCTGCAGAGTCGCGGACAACGTTAAAAACGCCTGGATTTACTGTTGTCGTCATTTGGGTTGTCTTATCTGGGTTGCGAGCTCTCGAGGGCCCCAATGTTGATATCCGTTAAAGGGCTAAAATTACGTCATTGATCTGGTCTTGATTTGGGTTTTAGATTTGGGGAGTTTTGGTTTTTGTCGTCGGTTTTTTTGGGGGGGTTGGTTTGCTGCTCCGAATCTGCAACCTCCGCTGCAACCTTGCCTGCTGCCTCTGCTGTGGCTACTGTCGTAATTACTGTTGTTGCTGTTGTTGTTACTGTTGCTACTAATGAAATTACTGTTGTTGTTCCGTTTGCTTTCACTGAGTTATCGCCGGTATTTGGATCGCGGTGCCGGCAGGTGCCGCTCGGCAGCGTCACGCCCTTGGCTGTAGCAAACCCGGAGGCCGCCAATGTGGTGCTGCTGCTGGATGCCAAGATCTTGGACCATGAGCATGTGTCAGCGGACGGTGGTGTTGTGTACGTGCATCCACTGGTCAACACCGCGTCGCTTGCGTTGACTCCAGGGGCGCTTGCCGCGGCGATACGGTAAATGTCAGGGGCTTGGGGCTTCAGGCTTGGGGCTCGCGAATCGGGCAGTGGCGCCGTGTGAAGCGAAGTGAAGGAGGTTGCAACCCTACATGCTGAAGGAAAAAGAGGGGAGGAGCAGGTGATCGCAGAAGAAGTCTAGCTGTTGATGTGTGTGTACGTCTGTGTGTGTGTGTGTGTCTGTATGTGTGTGTGTGAGAGAGAGAGAGAGATGATGATGTGTGCTGCTGCGACAGTGCCATCGTAAGCCATGGCCTCATCTCAGCGATCATACACAGTACGGGAGGTGTGAACGATCACTCAGACCCCCAACCATTCTTGTCGTGGTGGTGCTGGTGCCGGTGCTGGTGCCGGTGCTGGTGCTCAATTCGTTCCATTCCTTCTTTCACCTGCTCCTACCATCACCAGGGCGTTGGGTCGGGAGCCGGTCTTCGTGGATTTAGAAGCGGATCCAAAGATTGACCGTGATAACCCGCCAGACCTCAAGGCACTCGCGGACGCCACACAGCCGGCGCCACTGGCGCTGCCCGAGGGGGGGACGCCAGCGGCGCCAGCGGCGCCACCCGCGGATGTTGGCGCTGCCGCACAGGCGCCGGTGTCGGCTGCGGCAGCGGCACAAGTCCCCAAGCCCGTGCAAGCGGCTCCTGCGAGTAAGAGGGAGTGCTGCCGCATTGTAGGGGGGTGGGTGAAAGGGGTTGAAGGGATGGAAGTGCTGGAGCCCACAATGCGAACCGACGCAAAGAAAAGATAAGACGAGAAACGAAAAGCACCCCTAACTGGGCCGCCATCACGGTTGTCGACGCTGATGCAGTCATCACCACCACCACCACCACCACCAACAACAACAACAACAACAACAACACGGCCCTCCCCTCGTCACCTGAAAGGAATGCAGAGAAAAGAAAAGAGAAGATCACTAACAGAAGCGAATCAAGGCAAAGTAAAGCACCACATGCACAGCGGCACCACTTGCTTCTCAGGACTGGCGGCCAGTCCACCGCAAAGAAGGGTTTTCCCGTTTCCTCCACCCGCACCATGGGCCTCCCCGCCTCGTGTCTACATATCCTCCCAAACCGCACCTGATCTAATTTAAGTCAACCTAACTGGACCGGACCGGGCCGGACTTTGCCGTACCTTTCCACATTATCCTTCTCTTTTTGCAGAGGAGGCCAAGAAGGCCAAGGCTGGAAAAGGCACCGACCCACGCGCCGCTGCCAAGGCCGCAGTCACCACTGCCTCCCTCATCGCAGTCGCACCCCGGGTGGATGATCTGCTGCGGGCGGCCTGCTCGGCCCTGTTGGGTGGTGTGGCACCGGAGGAGGTCACATCATCCGGGCGTGTGGATGCCTACGCTATGGCGCGGCTGAGGGCGGAGTTGGAGATGCAGTTGACGTCTTTGAAGAATGCGGCGTATGCGGCGGGTTACGTGGCGGGCAAGGGGGAGGTGGTCGCACACGCAGAGCGCAGATACGTCTGATGCTCTTGAGTGCTAAATTCAAATCGCTTTAGATCCAATCGTTTAACAAAGGCGCATAATTAAAAAGTATTATATATTATTTGAAGGTGCTGGTGTTGGAGGCGTTGAAACAAACTTGAGGTTGGAAGAGGAGGGCGGGGAGGCAGACATCAGACTGGAGCTGTCAACCGGACTGTGCGTGTGCGTGTGATGCACAGGTGTCGCGGGCTGGCGGCGATGTGGGGCCAGATGCGGAGGAGCTGTTCATGTGTTCGCTGGGGGTATGGGGAGCAACCGGGACACCGAGAGGTGCTGGCTCTCGGAAATAGAGACCGCTGCAGTGGCGCAGAGGTTGCTTCTCGCGCTCTAGCTCTCCGGCTGTGGCTTCCTCTCTCTCTCTCTCTCTCTCTCTCTCTCTCTCTCTCTCTCTCTCTCTCTCTCTCTCTTTCATGTGATCGCACAATCCACTAGGAGACGTATGACCATATCCGTACTTGGCTGGGGCTGGCAGCGCATCATCCGCCACAAGTCGACATGCTGTGGGTGGCTACAAGACAACCAGCAACCAAAAATCCGTCATGTGACGACCGTCCCCACATTGAATAACTAGGGCGTGTCACGCAGGAATACACATGCACGTGCGCGACCTGAACGTGGAGGAACTCCTCCCATTAGGCGTCTCGCTCCTCCAGCTAAAATCCAGTTGCCATCAGTTGTGACTTTCTAAAGAGAGTGTGTGTGTGTGTATGTATATAAGAGAGAGAAAAAGAGAGCGTGTGCCGCTCTGATTCTAGCAAAGCCGATGATGTAAATGAATACATCCATCTGCAATATATGTACATGTACACGATCGTATCACACATATCAGTTGAAGGACAATCCTAAAGAAGCGAGGAGGAGTAACATATAAAATTTTTAATTCCCTGGTACGACAAAAAACGACATGATTGAAAGTACGGCACCTCTTGAACATTTACTTTATCCCGTACCATCTTAACCAATTCTTTCTCCGAGCGACCCATACGTCGCAACTACCAAAGGAGCAGACAACGAGATGCATGTACCGCAGTAATCGTACAGAACAAAAACAAAGAACACATTTGCTGCAGCGCCCGACAGCACCAAACGGTGAGTGGCAGAAATGTACGGCAGCATCTAAAAATGACAGCGAGAAATAAAACCATTTAAAGTGAACACCATCGTCGAGCAATAAAACAACAAAAACAAAAACCAAGGCCATGACCCTGTCGTGCAAACACGTCCCATTTACTTCAACACTCAAATTATTCTATCTGCACTAACTGCAGCACCTCTTGCTTGTTGCTTATTGGTTTATATTCCTGTCCCCCTTTGCCGCTTGCATTGTAGCGTTAAAAGGCATAACAGAACATCAAGCACAGCGCCAATTGTACGGCCCGTACATCGTACAAATGAAGTACAAAAACTTGAAATCTTACGATGCGCCCAAGCACCAAAATCCAAAAAGCCGGGACACAATAAAAGCAAAACAAAACACGACTCGCTACTGCATTTGTAGGAGTCCGGGGACCTCTGTAACATAACACATCATAACACAAGATGCCGAATCGCATACCGTTATCTAATGCTGCTGAAAAAAGGAAACGGTTGCCAAATTTATATGTACGGCAAATTTGGGATTTGGCTTGATGGGAATACAGGGATGGCTACGGAGAGCCACCGAAAAACTAACAATGCACCGCACAACCTGGATGCCGTACAGCCAGGATGCGAAGGTGACCGTTGTCGCTCGACCTTTCATCACAATACGCATTAGGTATGTAGCCGTCTCATTGAGAAGACGGGGGGACGCGGGGGTACCATTGGGATCCCTTTTCCGACCCGTGGGTTGGGTTCTTAGGGCTCACGTCCCAACGTGCGATTGTGTGACAAGCGGCGGGCGGTACTCGGTGTCGTATTTTTATCTTAGCAGGAAATGACCTGGCGGTTGAAAAGCCAGCAACCGTAAGGCCCTTATGGCCATAATTTATTATTCCTTTGTCCGTGTTTCGGGTTGTCCTGCTGCTTTGCCTGATTGAGCTTTTCAACTCCTGTATGACATCCGTCGTACACCTCTCGGCCCCGTACGGCCTGGCCGTCTCACCCCACATAGCCTGGCACGCCTCCGCTGCCGCTGACGCGCGTTACACCTCACGAAGTTGACGCATAGGTCACTCCGACCCATGGGTCTCCATTGGCCCGGATGCAGCAACGCCACCGCCGTGATGCACTACATGCGCTTCTGCCTCCGCCAGCTCGTGCGCTGCCTCCGCCGCCACACGTGTCCGGACAAGCCCTTCCATTCCCCTTTCTGCTGCTGCCGTACACGGCGCCCGCCGCAGCTGTACGGAACGATCTTCCAAGTCCATCGTAGCGCCCAGATGTTGATGGTTCGCGGACCGGGGCGCATCCAGCCACTCCACACCCTCATCCAACAGCGCGGCTGCAGCCGCGGCCATCACCTTGAGCTTGCCGCCGGAGCCGCCGATGACGGCGGCAGCGGCGGCGGCCCCGCCCGGATTTGCCGCTGGCGGATCCGTGGTGGCCTCTGTGCCGGCTGCGGCCGCGGTGCTAACCATGCCGTTGGCACCCTCGGCAGCAGCCACTAAGATCGCCACGGCTTCGAGCTGTTCGTCCGTCAGTGGCTCACAGAATCCTAAGAACCTGCGTTGAACCAGAAGTCGTCAAATTTTTTACACACGGAGCCCGCGCCTTGCGGGTCTTAGCATGCTCATTTATATATATATATATATATATATATATATATATATATATATATATATATATGTGTGTGTGTGTGTGTGTGTTATGTGTTTCTTGGTGTGTATGTGTGTAAGTGCGTATGTATGCATTGGTGTATGTGTATTATACAGTCACTTACATTAAAATAATAATTATACGGTTATTTATAATATAAGATAAATGCAGTACCCACGTACCGGTTTGCTTCCAGAGGGACATCTGCTGGTTCCGGAGCGCTGTCCCGCTGGACACCTGCCTGGTCGAGCGCGCCTCTGCGGCAACTACCTCGAACCTGCTGCTGCTGCTGGTGGAAGCCGAGGAGGTTGGCGGCGCGGGCCAGGGGCCGAAGCTCCAGCGGGACCAGTTCGGCTGCAGCTGTACGGCAAAGGGGGGAAGGCCAGCGGAGGCCGGGGCGAACCGTTTGTGTGCCTAGTGGAGCTAAGTAAGAGAACGTTAAGTACACGCAAAACATTAAAAAACATCTTTTTAAATAAATTATAGAGGAATTCTAAAATTTTATTTATTATGGATCCTTATTTAATTTTTAACATTACGAAATTTTAAAGAAATTTGAAAACCCTAAAACCCTAAAACCCTTACCACCTAAAAACCTGAACACCATTAAAAGCACAAAACACACGTACCCTGTGCCGCCCGGTCCGCCTCCCTTGCCAGGGCCATGTCCGCAAAGTCGGGTATCGCTGATGTGTCCTCTTCCGAAGAGAAGAATGAAGGGCGTCCGCGTGGTGGGGACTCAGCAGCAGCGCAGGAATGTCCTAAACAGGCAAATACAGCGGTATGTGAAAGGTAGAGGGTGCGTATTGTGGGATTTTCAGTGGGGGCTGAACGATTTCGACGAGGTAGCCCAGAGAGATGAGGGCGAGCGGACGGAGTTCATTGGGATTTTGTTTTTCTCAAGTTAGTAGTAGTTCGTGGAAATCCACTTAATGTTATATGTATAGTTTTTTAATTTAAAAATCCCTTTTTTAAGATGCTTATTCCATATCAACGTGTACTGCAGAAACATATGCTTTTTAACATTCATATTTCCAACCGATTTATTCAATCCGCCAAAATACTATTGAAGTACGGTCACATAAGATAATTTCTCACTCACCATGGATTGCCAGTCCCTCTCGCCCCCCTCCTCATCCCCTTCGCTGCTACTGCCAGAAACGGCCTTCTGACGCAACTGCTCAATCAGAGACGTCGCGTGGCCCCAGCCCGAGCTGCCTCTGCCGCGACCACCGGCACGCATAGCAATGCCCGCGGCGGCGTCGATGGGCTCCAGGGGGGCGTGCATATCGGGGCCCTTAAGGCTAGCGGCGGCAGCGGCGTATTCGGGATCATCTGGGTCATCCTCGGCGGGTGCGGGGTAGCCCATGATGTAATCCAACGCAGGACTGTCCTGCTGCTCGCGGCCCATGCATGAGAGAGCCGGGGTCGGGAATCCCGGGGGAGGGGGGAAGCCGAGAGGAGGAGGAAGGCGCAGCAGCGGAAGAGAGAACGGGACGCCAAACCCATGAGAGATATATATTGGAATATATTGGCTTCATTAAAGATTTTTAAAAAAGGAATAATGTAATTGGCAAAATTTACTTGCACGAGGAAAAAGAAGGTGGCCCAGGAATGTGCTGCGATTCGAATCTGGGTGGGAGGAGAGGGGAGAAACGGCAGACCCATGGGTCACAGAGGCCCTCTCGCGGGCAAACCCGTACCACCACTTACTAAAAGCTGTAAATAGCCTAGGTTAGCTGATGGCCGTTAAGCGGCCGCAATGGCGGCCGATGTCATGGTTGACAAAAAACAAAAGACAAGGATCACGCAGATATAACGATCTTAACCACCGCGACAATGATAACAAAGTTTTAGAGCTAGCTGTGATCAGCATATGTGGATGAGATGGAAATAAGCCGCGAAAAGTACGGATGAGGTGTCGGTACGGACGTGGAGGACTCGTAGACGGTGCGGGGGGGGGGAGTTCAGTCAGCAATGACCCCATTTCGTGTTCTGCATTTCTGCCTTTCCTTCTTCTTCTTCTTCTGCTGCTGCTGCTGTTGCGGCTTGGTATGCCTTGTAAGAGCTATGGCTACCACAACGTAGGGAGGAGAATATAAGGAGGTTATGTTTCACACCTGTAACCAGACGTCCAAAGACAAGGGTGATTTAACGATGGTCAAAGCAACAGAATTAACTGCAAAATGTAATCTTTGATGCGATGTGTCGCACGGCGCCCTTATTTTCAGCGGCAACGGCTTTCGATGCAAAGGACATTGCAGGGGACATTGTTTGTTTGGTGGTGTTGGCCAGAGCACAGAATCGTGACCCTCCTAAGATATGTGTACGGCACCAACATGACCCGGGATACGTATAACCGTGAGCACAACAGATAGGGGTACATATAACCGTACGAGTACGGTACTGAGGGTGCCGGCACGTACAGGCGCGTACCGGTTCCGGGTCAAGGGAATCGCCGGGGAAGGCCATAATGCCTGGATCCAGCCAGCTCAGGATCTTGGATGTTTGCCAGATGCCGCTAGGCTCATTTGGGGTGGAATAGGAGCTGGGCGCGGCCTGAAGAGGGGAACGATGACGGCAGGCAATGCCGAGGGAAGTACACCATCATTTTTATCTTCGGTAAAGTTAAATAATTAGGAGAATATTTTCTTAGGAATAACCGGGGCTTATAAAATTATGTCCAGACAACGAGGAATATAACCCCCTTGTCGGGACGGCCGGAATTACGCGCGTACCTTCTGGCGAGACAAACTCCGCGACTTGCGAAGACGCGTAAACTTAAAGCAGCTTAAAGCTTGGTGCAGTCCTCCATACGGACTCCCGCACGGCCCGTTGCGGCCCTGTATCGCAGGTGCGTGAGAACATAATAGAAAGAAGGATCTTCAACTGCCACTAATGCCCTGACGTAAATCAATGTAAACATTATTAGTTGAAATCGCCGATTCCCTTAAATCTCACCAAGCCGGGTCTTGACCTTGCCGAAATTCGCGTGAAGGGTCCGACGATTACAACGATCATTATAGATTCTGAAACAATAGAATATTAACATTACAACCTTATTTGCCGATAAGCGCATAGTTTGTTACAAACCTTGGAGTGATCGACTCCGGTACGGCGCACAACCAACCGTCACCGGTGCAGTACACACTACGCTTGCGCGTACAGGTGCGGATGCACGATCTCACAAATTGTATCTTGGCATGGTAACATCTGTGCTAGTTCAGGCCCTCGGGCTAATGACGCTAATAGGCCTGGCTCTGTAAGGCCAACAGGATTGTGCGGAAGGCGTTCGTTTGGGCGCTGCATTTGAGCCGACATAATTCCACTGTTCGGCCCGTATCTTGACATTTAGCAGCATCCCTCTATATAGGAAGCAACCAACCTGAATGTCCCGTCACGCGTGGTGAAACGACATCTACCGATGCGGATCAATACACAACCAGGCTCCACAGGCAAAGGCAAGGTCAATCAGTGATCACATTCCCGTCACGTAAATATATTGTATCATTTGTTTCCATTCATCCCATTCCTAAAGTCCCAACTCTGCTTTCACGTCTGGTTCGTGCTTCGCCCTCAATCAAGGAACATTGCGCGGAACATTGGGTGCTAAGTTGACGACAGTAAATCCCCACCGCACCCACCACCCACACTCCAAGCATCAGGCTTTATTGCAGTTTCTTCTCACCACTCTTTTGCATGGACCGCGTAAAACGCATGTCCAACTCCATCACACGAACCACGTCCTTGGCCTTATACCCCGCCGCATAAAGCGCCCCGCTACTCTTCTTTTGCGGCACGCGCGTCACTTCCTCCCCTTTCTCATATAATGCTATCGTGGGCAGCTGCTGGCTGACAGGCGACAGATCTATTCCTAGCTTTCCAGCAGACTTGCTGTACTCGCCAATATCCAGCGTTGCGAACTTGAGCTTGTCCGTTCCGTAACGCCCGGCGAGGTCTGCGATTGTCGGGGGCCATATGTCGGCATGCCGAGTGCCATGGTGCGTAGTAGAGAACTACCCACGTAACGTCGGTACCCGGCTTTTGGACGTCCTCTGCCAGCTGCTCGGGGGTGAGCGGGTCCATGACGTCATTTAGCGGGTACATTGGCTGCGGGAAGAGCAAGTATATAAGGCCATAGGTCATAACGAGGTACGCTAGAAGTACAGGGCTGCAGACCATAGCCATGATGGCCACAAAGAGTTGCGAAAAGTCCAGCAGCGCAGTCAAGCCTTGGAGCCGGGAGCGGGCTTTGATAAATCGAAATGCAGCATAGCACCCGCATAAAAATGCCACATATCGTTCCCAGCTCTCGAAGTCTGTAACCTCGCCGAGAAATAGAATGCCCTGACGGATGGGCTTGTGCCGATAATGCTCCCGCAAGACAACGTACAGAGCCGTCAGCATGATATTGAGCATGTAATACGGACTTGAAAGCATCATATTTAGTTCAGTCAGGGGATTTCGCTTATATATCCGGCAAGGCGCAGAGCTTGGGGCTGCACTCCCGCCGGCTGCTTGGCCTACAACCGCATCGGATACCATAGTTGCAATATGAAAACGTTTTATATAACTAAATTGAAGGGACAGAAGTGGTTGCGTTCTAGTCCTCAGAATTGTTTGTAAAATGGTTGATGGTCTCGGAGCGAATTTTATGGGCTCTTCGGATTCCAAGGGAGGTAACCTTAGGGCACATATTAACGCAAGCAAACGGCAATCAAAGTAGGATTGCAGCATGCTTACGCATAACTGTCACCTTTCGGGTGGACGGAGAGGCCGTGCTGCAAGCGGCGTGGCCCGTAAGCCTAAAGTCATTGGTTGTTCTGGTAATCATGAAATTTCCAGCACATGGCGCCATGCTGGCCCAACTGATCCTGCGCCATCGTACCGCGACATAGACTCACAGCCCGTCAATGTGGTCGTCATGGCGTTGTTCCGGTGAGAAGCGCGCCTTTTCTTTCTGCACTCTCGCCACTTTTTTTATATATCTGATATCGAAATACCAACGAGAAACGATCGGGGACGGAATGCCGCGCCGTGCGGGGAAGCCCACCACGCTTAACTGCACGGGTTGTCACGCGTGGCAGTCCCCGCAAACTCGTGTACCCTTACGAATTGCTGCTCTCTGCCATCCAACTGGGAACCAGCTCGACAATCCCACTTTCGGCACATCCTGGTTATCATTGTCTCCTCCTGGCTGTGGCAGCGGCTATGCTTTTGATATCCCTGCCCCTAACGACCGGTGGGCGCCGTTTGCTAACCACCACCGGCTGCCTCTGTTCCTCTTCTGCAGGCGCAAGATGGTCGCTGCCCTCGGGTCGGACTCCCAGCTACACGGCTATGACGGTATCATCGACTTAACACGTCGGCTCAACAGCAAATTCCGCACAGCAGCAGAGACTCAGGGAGCCACTCGGGCCATCCTTAACGCGCTATTTCCTTCCTGGCTCCCTGGAGCATTTAAGGCAAGCTGGGAAGGGCGAATGGCTGCCAGAAAGGACTGGGAAAGGTTGGCAACGGAGAGAAAAGGAAAGGAAGCTACTTGCATTACTCAGATTCCATCGGCTTGATTATCGCGCGGCACATCCAGCGAGCCGCAAGGACGACACTGCTTTGACATTGGGCAGCCACAGCGTGCGGGCTTAATTCTCATCGCAGGTCATGTTTTCAAAGCCGTTTCCGGAGTTCTCATGCCGGCTGAACGCGCTGGCAACGGCCCTTACTTGTCAGTGGCTCATGGGCCCGTGCAAGGTTAACGACGTCGAGATCGGTAGGTGGCTGGGTGAGGTCATGGCTGGGTGGCTATAGCCAGAGAAATTTAGCGGACGGAAAGTAGTGAACCCGGAGACCTCTTGCGCGCACCGAATGGTATGGATGGAGTATGCGCGAATCGCACTTGGTTGCAGGCTGCTGCTGTTCATCTCCCGGCCGGCTTTGGACATGTTCTCTTCTTGTTACCGCTGAAGACGATCCCGTTGCTGTTGAATGAACAAAGGATGATGGGATAAGAGGGCCCGAATCATGGGCTTCCTTGTGATCACTGAGGGTATCGCCAAGAATGAGTTGTGGCAATATGCACGGCGATGTAAATTCTGTGAATATTGCGTCTTGATCTGCTCAGCTGATAATAATCCTTTGGATCTGGAATCCGAAAAGCATCGCGACCCCGACTACTGTCTTCCGTTACGATCCAATTCGATCCGTATCTGCACCGTACCCCTGCACCGTACTGGATTGCGTCTGGACTGGGCTGAACCGCTGCAGACAGCGGCGGCGTTGGCAAGGGTCACGGCGTGCTTGTAGAGCGGTGCCGCTACTTGGAGCAGGCGGGCTGTGCATCGGTCTGCATAAATAGCTGCAAGATACCCACACAGGCGAGTCGTCAGCGCTTGGAGCGAGATTGTATTGGGACACATTTTGGTGGTGGTCGCTGTTGTGGGAGGGTAAGGTTGAAGGCCACAACGCGTGGTGTTTCGATGCCAAATGGATTTTCGCTGCATCGGGCAGAAAAGAATGCTTGGCGCCAGAGAGTATATGTAGATTCTGTGGGGAATTCAGCTTGAACGGACTTGCCGGCTGTTTGCATGCAGACTTTCTTCTCGAAGGACATGGGCTTAGAGCTGACCATGACACCCAACTACGAGGACTTCAGTTGCCAGTAAGCGCGTTGATTCCCGATCCAGCCGATTCAGGCGGGCCCTGATGTTGTCGGTATCTAGTTTCCGCAGCGCATTCACCCAGACCGCAAGGAATGCTGTTAATATCTGAGGTGAAGCTGAATGGGCTCAAGCATAAGTTCCGCCCACACTTGCTGCGTCTTTGGCGGCGTGCTTGCCTGACATAATATGTCACGTGTGGACCCAGTGGTCACTGTGCGACATTTCACGCACCATCGTGATTTTTCCCTTTCAGGTTTGCGTTCGGAAAAACTCCCATGCTGACTGAGGCGGATGAGGCGTTCATGACGTCTTGCTTTCGACAATGTCCGTCCAAGAAGGTTCGCGCAGGCCAGTCGGCATGCGGAGGCATCGAGCTCCAGACCATGTGATAGGAAGATATGATTAAATCACATGTAACTATCTTTATTTCATGATCATTAAGCTGTGCCGTTTCGCAACCTGAGAGGGCGCCGTACTATCGCCGCTTTCTGCCCTTGCCATCGTTTTGATGACTGCAGCTTGCAAATTAGTTTGATGGCAAAATAAGGGAGTGCTTGATATAAAGTTATTTTCATTTAGGGGCCCGTGGTGATACCTGGTTTATGTTGACCTTTTATTCTCGAGTAATAACGTTTGACTGGCAAGGCATCACGTCCGTTATTGTGTAACGATTCAATACCTCTGCATAAATATCTCTGTCAGTTAGCGATACGAATCAACTGACCAAACTCGGAATCATGTCCGCAGCACCACCTGCGAACGCAACATTCTTCATTAGTGGCATAAGCCATTGCGAGCTGCGAACAGGCCAGCAACTTTCCCTTGGTACGGTTTTGGTGGGCCTTGGTGTTCCTACATTCACCCATATGTCTGAGCTTACTCCCGCTCCAACTATCTCCCAGAGCACCTCCGATCGCTCCAACAGCAACTTGCGGAGCAGGTAACATTTTTAACTGCTTGACAGTTTCAGGTGGCTCGGTTGGACGGCTAACGGTGATTCTGTACTCCAGGCTGGAAGAGCACGCGCTATTCAGCAACAATTACAGCAGCAGGCTTCACAGCAAGGACTGAGGTAAGTTGATCAGCTGGAAACTCGCCTATTCTGAAAGCGTCCCACAGCAGCTTAAATGGCGCAGCTGCCTTATGCCCTAAGGTGCCAGAATGTACACCGCGCTCCGCAGCCATCCTGTTCGTGTTATACAGTTTTCGTAGAAAGATTTCTAAGCTAAACCGTCCGTACCTGTCATCAGCACGGCTCGCTGGTTCCGCAAGTTCACAGGGTATGAACGAAACTCTCGCTCTTAAGAGCATGAAACGTCTTGGCGCAAATCGTACACGCATGTCATCCCGTTCGGCGCAAACTTTCCGCATTTGTCACTCGCAAGGTCGCAACCCTCAACCTCCTCGCGTGGGACTATGCCGCACCATAGCAATGTCGACACGTGCATGTTCTGACACGTCAAAAGATGGCTGCGCAGGATTAAGCCCTTAAGGTCGTGGCGCACTGCAGGCCAGGCGGCATCGCAGTCAAGGCAGAACCAGGCGCTGCTGGTGCAGCGGTCAAGAAGGTGCGCAGCCGGCTTGTCAGACTGCCACCGTGCATGGAGGCGGGTCAAAACGAAGGGGGCGGTCATAGAATTTTCAAGTTACACAACAACACAAAACTAAGACCATTTTTAAGCCAGGTTGCGCACATGATTGGTAGTCAGTGCCATATATTCGTGTATGGCACACGCGGGAACGTACGGCCGGCTAGCAAATGGCTTTCCCCAACATGCTGTTCGATATTGGGGGTGCTGGGGTTCCCACTGGCGGTGTCTTTTGAGAACGAGGACCCTGAAGCTCTGACTGCCTGACGTTAAACGCCCTCGTTCATGCCCACTTGGGTGGGTGCGAATAAAACGGCCCCTTTTTATAATGGTTCAGCTGCAACTGTATCAGCGGTGTCGTTGTTGTCGTTGCAGACGGCTTCCGTTCGCGTGCCCGTTTTTTACGCATCTTACGTCTCTCGTCATCACAACAGGAGGATGACGCAGCGGCGGCGCCACAGCCGACCCCTCCGGCAGCCCAGCAGACGCAACAGCTTCAGTATGCTGCTCTTCTCGCGTTGCAATTGCAGCAGCAGCAGCAGCAGCAGGCAAGGGCGGCAGCCGCGGCGGCGCAGGCACAGCAGCAACAGCAGCAGCAACCGCAGGGTCAGCAGCAGCAGCAGCAGGCTCGACCTGCCGCGGCTGCTGCTGCCACGGCGCCGTCAGCCCTGACGGGAGCCCCCGCGGCACTTGCACAGAACGTCTTTCCGCAGCAAGGTATGGCGCATGCAGCGAATGCGAAAGCTCCAGCACCGCCATCTGCGCACGTGAAGCCAACACGTAAGTTTGAGTGGTGAGCCGTGGGTTGCTACGACCCCGAACTCAATTTTACCCAGATCAGATATCCCAAATAGGTGTACCGCTGTAACCCAAATCAAGTAGCGCAAATCTACCCAAATGGTGACGAGCCCAGACCTGTAAGCAGCAACGGGGCGCAGCTGCCATCCTCCGTGTGAGGTTGGGGAGGTCGGGAGACATGGACTTTACTCAAATTATTCAAAATGATTTGTGATCATTCGTGTGTCACAGCTTTTCAGATATCTCCAGCTTTCGTTTTTCTCTTTTGGTGGTTATTTTATGTTGCGAGAGACAGGGGGCCGGCAGGGCGCGGGCGGACCGGGGGGCCTGCCCCTGCGCTCCGCTGCTGCCGCTGGAGCAACCGGTGCAGGGCGCGGAGGGGCACATGAAGCTAAACCTGGCAAAGAGGCAAAGGACGGCGAAGAGGATGATGCGGCTACGGACCAGTGGGTGCAGTGCAGCAAATGTCAGACGTGGCGGCAGGTGCCAGACGAGTTCTGGCCAGATATTGCAAATGCGGACGAGGACGAGGACTGGATGTGCAAGGTGAGGGACCAAGGGGTGAATAATGCGGAATCCGGTAGAACCAGAAACCCTAAGAGATTGTCGACGCCGTACATACGGGGGATACACCTCGGAGATCAACGACCCGAATGTACTGGATGTCAGTAGCCCCGGCTGCAAAAACGTAATTAACTCATATTTGGTGTCCTGGCTTCTTGAGCTTCTTACCTGTTTGCAAGGCTGTTGGGCAGGTGAACAACATTGCCTGACGTTGATGCAAAGGCCAGTGCGCTTCCGCGCAGGTTGTTCGGTATAACATACAACCATAATGTACGACATATATGTACGTACAAATATTATACAGACAGATATATGTGTATGATATCGAGCGTGAAGTGTTGGGAGGAGGAGTCCGACCCATATGGGTCGATAAAACGCACGGCATCGCTTGTCTGAAACTTGCGCTTTGAAGGTCACGTGGAAGGTGGGACCGATATGTCTTTTTAAAGGCCTTTAGGAAAGGGTTCATGGGTCTATGGTCGACAAGACCGTCCACAAGACCTTGACTTATTGCGCAGGACGCGCTGTGGGATGTGGAGGATTACGAGCCCAACACGCCGGCGTGCTGCTGAAGGTCATATGACCGTTTTCTGTACCCTTCATCCATGGATCGCCGGGCGGGGTTGAGCTCTCGGCGACCCAGCCAGAAAGGCAGATTCAAAATTAGGCCCTTCACCCTATCGGGTGTTTTGCATGGAGCTTCAGCCTACACACGATCAACGCAAGTTAGCCGTGTCGGTCAATGTCTGGAGTGGTGGCAGTGCTGGCACAGAGCGATAGAGAGGCACAGCGGCTGCAAAAGGACTGAGGACTGGTTTTTTAACGCCGTGTTTGGGGGCTTTTGATGCAATAGCTGATACGATTGGGATCGGGCACTACTTCTTACGGTTTACCGCACATCGTCACGTTAAGGACAGCTACAAGGCTGTGGATCTCTGTAGAGGTGGTATCGGCTCCCAGTTGGTGCGGTGTGTTGGTGCCGTGTGGGTATGCTGCGGCGGTGGTCCCTTACTGACGCTGGATTGCGTTCTCTTGCGTTCTTCCTTTTTTTAGGGGTTAGGGTTTAGGGTTTAACCCTAAACCCGAAAAAAAGGGGCCAGACAAGAAACACGTTCAGCCTTATGAAGGGAAGCCCTTGTGCAGGTGTCTCCACACCGGCAGACTTGCAATCATACATGGCGGCTTGGCGACTGGTTTGGGGGCATCGAGGGGCCGAAGCCGACATTTTAAGCCCGCCCATTCCGGTGGGGCTCATCCATCGGCCCAGGAAGTCCTTTCTGGGGGAAGGGCTACGAGGGTTGCGTCACTGGTCTCTTGTGGCGACGGGAAAGGGGCCGAAGGCTGCCGCGGTGGCGCGACTAACGCGAGGGCGCGACCGCGAAGCGTGGAGCGCAACAGAGAGGTGCGATAGGACCAGCGGATTGTAGTGGTGGTGCAGATTGTGGTGGATGCCACTCTGGGCCTGAGAAGAATACATCCGAATGGGATACAGCGAGGTGAGGCTGCCATGATTGAATGCGAATGCTTCCTAGAGGGGGCAGTAAGACTGTCTCTCTCTTGCGTCGGGTTTTCCATGGATCACATTCGATGGGGATATGACGCTTTCGGGTATGGTGGGCCCCCATGACCAAGAAGAGATGGAGATACGCATCTGTGGATTTGTACTTGCAAAATTGGGGAAGCCGATAGCGACCCACCGACCCGCGGGTCGCTGTCGCGCTGGTGGCAACTGCTTGCCATAGTTTGTCGCCGAAAGACCACGCAACTGGTGTTGAACATGTTGGACTTGAAAAATGTCTTGCGTCATCCAGTCTCTTCATTTACGTCTTTTGGTTTGGTTGCATATCTTAGCTTGGCGCATTGCGATTTCCTGCGATTTCCTGCGATTTCCTGCTTTATTCTGGTTTTGGCAACGACGTTTATTGAGTTGTAAAACCGGTGTGGACGGTTGCCTTCTCTTTTAAAGCCCAATAACGACAAGCTGAACAAAAATAATTGTAAATTTGTAATCTCAGCCTTTTTTCCCTTACTTCCCTTCCGGACATTCGGACAGCGTATCCGTATGCCTAATCTGGACCTAAACTTCAAAGACTTCACCACTCCTTTGCCGCCCTTACTGCCGCGTTTGCAAAAGTCGACAGCATAAGCTTCCTGAATCTTTGGATCATAATTGAGTTCCTCTTGCCACGTAATTGACAGTCCGCAACCCAAAATTTCGAAGCTTTGATTAGCTGGCGGCCCTTTGCCGCATCAGCAACGGCAAGGCGGCCGAGCAATTCACCGTAAACTTTCCACCGGAACTGGGACTGCTCAACGTATTGCGACAGCTTTATCCGCGTTAACCGTTATTATTTTTATATATCACGTGTTTGAAGAAGCGTGGGGTCGTAGGTCACGTGTAGCAGCCGCCGCACTGCAGCGGCGGCGGCGGCGGAGAGAAGGCTGAGCAGGGCTGTGCGCTTTCGGAGGCCTTCCTCATCAGCGAACATGCGCGGCGCCGGCGCCGGCAGCCGCTATTACCGCTCAAAAGCGCGGCCGCATTTCTTCCAGGACTTGAACCTTTCATCCATACTTCTGCCCGCCGACCCCGCCGAGGGATGCTTCGTTGCGAGCAAGGTAAGGAGTCACTAAGGAGTCACTAAGTGGATGAAGGATTGATTTAAATTCAACGAACTATTAACATTTGTTAAATTAACGTCCTATGAATGTATGAAACAATGTATGTATTGAGTTATGGACGATGTCTGCAAGTGCTGCGGGCGCGACCAAGCCAGACCAAGCCTTGTCTGTGCCGGGAAAGTTGTGGACGTTGCCCATGTCCTCGCGGAAGTGGAGGGCAGCACAAGGCGGCAAATATATTATCGAAAATGTTTTCACATCTTTTTCGCACGTTGCCGTTAAAAGAATTTATCTTGCATTTTCGCAAGAAGCGTTATTTTTGTTTACATACATGTTAAGCATACAGATGGGAAGAAGAAAAGGCGTGGGAAAGGTCAGCCGCCGGGAATTCCCCGCCACTGACCCATGGGTCACCCGCGCCCCACGCAGGTCGTCGCTACACTGGGGCCTGCCTGTAGCGATGTCGACACATTGGCACAGCTACTGGAGGCGGGCATGACGGTGGCGCGAGTGGACTTGACATGGGGTAGGCTCCCGGATGCCGTACATGTACATACACATTACACTGACTCACCTCGGAGCTCTCCCTGACTCACCTCGGAGCCGCGCGGTCTTTACCATGTACGGCCTGACCCTCCCTCCCCCCTTAGGCCCCCTGGAGTACCACAAGCGCGCTCTGATGAACCTCAATACGGCGATGAAGAAGGTTCGAAGAATGTGTGCAGTCATGGTGAGAGAGAGAGCCGTACGGCGGGGTAATGGCCCAGTTGCGTGGCGAACGGTTATGAATGGCAAGATTGTTCACAACGATGATCAGTTAGTTCGTTGATAACGAATAAAAGGTAGGTCATTCGGAACCCTAGACCAAACTCCTCACGCAGGCAAGCCTCGCAGACAAGGCATGTCTGTGTGTGTGTGTGTGTGTGTGTGCTGATGAACCCCGAGTACGTTACTCCTTCAGCTCTGCCTTATGGAACACCACACCCCGTGCTTCTCCCTTTCCCCCCTCCCCCCGTCCCGCCTCCACTCCCTTAGCCTTAGCCTTAGCCTTAGCTAACGTTCTGCCCTTACGATCAAAATAGGGTTGGGGGTCTCCGTTCACCAGCTCGGATTTGGCTTATTGGTTATAGCACCGAACAACCAACTCCCTGGTTGGGTGGTTGTACGACGCAGGTCGACACTCTTGGTAGGGAGATGCTCATTCGCCGGCCGTACAGGCTCGGACCTGACGTAAGTGTCCGGAGACATCCGTACGTCTTGTAAATGCGCACACAGCAGCTGACTTCCCCGGGGGGGGCCAACGAGAGGTGACTGGGTATCTGGATTTGTGAAAGGGGGGAAGAGGGGGAGGGAAAGGGTTATGATGGTACGATTGTACGGAAAAGAGGACATCCGTACGAAAACCGCACGTTACTTCACACCGAAGACTGCTGCTACTGCTACCTTTACTACCACTGCTTATGTTTTTTGGGGCAGTGGAAATATCTTTTTTCATCTGATCGCACCTCTTGGAGGTTACAATAGAAGTGACGACTTTCATGCCCACCGCGGTCGTTACAGGGTTGGCCATTGCACGACCATCCGTACAAGATGCGGGCCGGCAGCACGGTCACAATCACCACTCGTAACGACATGGAGGCAGGCCCCACTCTGCTGCCCATCACTTACCCCAAGTTCCCGTCTTTGGTGCTCCCGGGCGATATCGTGTACGTCAATACTGCGCCGTACAGTGTTGTACAGTATGCGGTATGCGGTAACCCTTGTATATATACAGGCTACGAAAACGAACGATAATGTTATTTGCTTTACTTGAAAATGTGTTTTGTATGTATGTATGACTTATTTATGACTTGTCGTACATGTTTAGCCATGTTTTTGGTTAATAAACGTTTCTGGGCGTTTCATGCACCGCATGTGTCCCCCTCCCCTCCCAAAATTCAGACTCGTACACCCAGTTGTTGTACCACTGCGCCACGTGGTGGTGGTTAGTAACTTGTGTTTTTACCCCACCTGACCCCCCCGCAATACCAGGGCTCGTGACCATTCGTCTCCCCCCCCCCCGCGCGTCAGCTCAACCCATTCCGGAATTCCCGAACCCCCATGCACAGGTACATCGGTCGCTACCTGGCATGCGGTGCTCCGGAAATGGCCTCACTGTACCTTAAAGTGGACCAGGTACGGCACAGTACGACACTAGGCAGCTCAATGTATTCCATAATGGACGGGAAGGCGGAGAGACGTGAAATCCTTTACGTCGGACACACACAAGTCACCGAACCCCTTAAGACTGACAAGGCATGATTTTGGTCCGTACCCGGGGGGGGGGGGGGGAAAGCACGCCAGAGCAGGGGGAGTGTGTCGGGTTTTCATGAAACTGCCCTTTCGAAAGTGTCGTGTCGGGGGGTGCGAGGGATGGTGGGTGGAAGGTGGATGGGATTGAAGGGGGGAAGGGTTTTGGTGAATGTGCGACGACGCACACTCTCCACCCTCGTCTGTTGCTCTTCCTTTACCGTTCCTTCCCGCCGCCATACACACACATACACACATACACATATACACCGCCCCCTTCCCCCTTACCCCTGACTTTAACTCAGGTATTGACCGATGCGGGAGACGTGGTTTGTACGGCACTCAATGACGCCGAGCTGCACGGCCTCCTGACGGTGTTCAACCTGGAGAGGTACGGCACGGCACAGCACGGAAGTCATTATTCAATTTTAGCGGCCTTAAGCTTTTTACAGGTAGATGGCGTTGTGGTTGCTACCGTTTTAATTACCTGGTCTCGTAATCGTATACTTTAAAAATCGTATACTAAAAAAACATCTTTTACTTATTATGTCGTAGATCCGCTTCTACTACTGTACGGAGTTCTAGTCATGTACGGCCCCTGGGAATTTTCACCGTTTTCGCTGACAAAATGCACTGGTGACTGGTCCGCAAAAAACAAATGCATTTTCCATGTATGTGCAACCTAATACTGATGTGCTATCTACAGCTTCTTCAGCTTTAGGCTTCACTTCCGATGGAAATGGAAGTGCGGGGTACTGGGGCAGCAGGCCCCGCCCAGTACCCGCCGGACAACACCGTACCGTATAAGGGCTAGGGGGGTGGGAAAGCGGTAGTCCCAGTAGGATTTTAAAAACATAATATTCACGTCCAATAAACTTTACAATTGTTACACATATATATATGTATTAAATATGAGTAAGTAAGATAATGGTATGCTTAAATGCACAATTAAATAGCCCAAATTACTTTTCGGTTTCTCTAGGGCAGTTCGTGTTTGTGGGGCCGGTGGGCTCTCCCGCCAGGTCAACTTCGGAGCTGGCGGGCCTGCAGAGCGATCTGCCCGTCATGACGGAGTACGACAAGTTGGCAATACATAACCTAGCGGATAGCGGCATTGAGGTGTGTGTGTTTGTGTGTCTTGCACACTGTCACGCGCATGCACAATTCTGCATCACCGTACGATATTCTATGGGTCTTATATTCGTTGGGGTCAGGGCTGGGGGAAGGGGGAACCACTTGTTTGAAAAGATAACGGGAGTCGTGGGTTTTATACTTATGGAGCACGGAATACGGCACGCGGTACGACGCACACTTCGAGTCCTTCATCCCAACCCCCACCCCACCCCTCGAACTTTTCCGGGCCCTCCCCCTCCCGGCCCCATTTAAAACGGCAGATCGACTTCGTGTCCATCAGCTACTGCCGCAGTGGCGCTGATGTACGGGAGGTACGGCAGTTTGTGGAGTCCATTCCCAGCCTATCATCTGTGGCGCTGGTGGCGAAGGTGGAGACGCGTCAGGCGCTGTTTAATTTCCGTGTAAGTTGGAAACAGTAACACGTGACGTACGCCGTGTACGGCATTGGGGCGGCCGTGAAGGCAGGATGTGGGTGAGATGTTTTCTTAAAAAGATGGGTTGAGGACACATTCCCGTGCCCGTGCCCTGGCCTCGTGTGTATTTCCCCCTTTTCCCCTTTCCTCCCGCTTTCCCCGTCCCGTCCAAAAATGAAAACCCAAGCCCTGACCGCCAACCGATTCTGCTGTTGTTCGTACACACAGGGCATTTTGGATGCGTCGGATGGCATCATCGTGTCCCGTGGCCTGCTGGGTTTGGATGTTGTACCGGAAAAGGTAAGTACGGCAACAAATTGCGAAGGGTGTATATGTACTACATAAAAATAAATATACTTCATTATAATAAATTTATAACAACGACCCACCCACCCCTGGAGCGCTTTTCAGGTGGCATTGATCCAAAAGGCCTTATGTTCGCACGCCAACCTGGTCGGCAAGCCCGTCGTGATCACGCGGGTGCTTGACTCCATGATCGACAACCCCCGGCCCACGAGAGCGGAGGCGACAGGTAGCATTCGTACTACACATGTTAACATATTTAGAAAGCCCCCCGGCCCCAGCCACAGCTGGTCCCACACACTCCTGCACTGCACAAGAGGCAGATTCCCCTCTCGCGGACATATACATATACATATACATATATATATATATATATATATATGTATACGTATACGTATGGCCTGCATACATAATATTATCTACATTATCCACGTTTGTTCATAAGGGACAGGACATAATCGAAACAACCTGACGTTTGCACTTCCCCTTACCCACAACGCGCACACAGACAACCCCCTTTCCTGTGGTCGTACTCCCTTCCGTACTCCCCTGCATCCGTGAGAGGATTCCCTCGACCCGTGGGTCGTCGTTGTTTCTCCCAAACCCTCCCCCCGTTCTCGTTCGAACAGACGTGGCCAATGCGGTGCTGGACGGCGCCGACGCGCTCTTCCTCGGCGCCGAAACCCTCCGTGGAAAGTACCCCGTGGAAACTGTACGAACATTAGTCAGCATCGCGCGCCAGGCTGAGAAGGTCTTCGACTTCCGACACCATTTTGAGTGGCTCATGCAGGTGATGTACGGATCATTCTCACAGATGCGTATATTATTCGGGGGGGTGTTACACTGCGGTGCTGTGGGCGACTCGCCCTGCTGCAAAGACGAGCACCGGTGGGGGGTCCTGACCGGACCGAGCCACAGCGCAGGGGAGGAGGGGCACGTGGCTTTGTCTGTCTGTCCTGCCGCGTGCTCCTCCTCTCACGTGTGTCAGGGGCCTCGTATCATCAAAATCTCAGCAGATGTATTTCCTGAGGTACATTTACATTTACAAGTACATGTATATGTATATGTAATTGTACAAATATACACACGATTACATGCGAGCGTGAATGTATCACGTATGCCTAATTTGGAACACAACGACCCCTCCATCAGGCAGCCATAGACGCCCAGGAGCTCCGAGACGCCCGGGCAGCGGGTTTCGGAGCACCCGGCCTGGATGATGACGACGCCGCGACTGACATCTACGTCTTGACTGGTGGCATGGGCATGGGAGGCCTTATGGGCAGCGTGGGCGGTGGCCTGTCGGTCCTGGGCAGTGGCAACACTGGCATCGGCGGCGGGTACAATGAAGTCGGCGGCGGTTTGACTCCGTTTGGCAGCACTGGCCTTCCATCTGGGGGCGGCATCGGCGGGGGCGGCGGAACTGGCGGCGTGTCACCAGCGCTGTCCGCCAATAACTTGGAGGAACTGGCGGCGGATGGTGGCGGCGGCGGACCCTCTGGTGGCGGCGGCGGCGGACATCACGTTAGCTTTGCGGCGCTGCCGCCGCGACCGCCGCCACGAACACGCAGCAATGCCTCCATGCCGGATATCACCACGGCCGGAACCAGCGGGGGTGGCACCGCCGCCGCTACCAACGGACATGGCGGCGCGCATGGCGCGGTTGGCGGCGGCGCCGCCGGGTTGGGGGGTGGCGGGGCCGGCGGCGGGGGTGGTGGATCTCATCCCGGTGAGTCGGACACGGTGGCGGCCAGCGGCGATGAGAGAGTGCTACATATCTTTCGTAGCCCTTGCCAAATTAGGAAATGGGGGGAGGGGGGAAGGGGGGAAGACGTGATAGTGAAAAGGAGTTAGTTCACCGGCCGTGTGTGTTTCGGCACACTGCAGACCCCACCCGCCCGTCCCTCGGGAGGCCCCTATGCGTTTGTTGGGTTCGTTGTTTTATTTGGTAATATTTTTAACAGTTAATTTTAAACTTTTATTTGATCGAAAGCTATTTTTTTATGTGCCCCTACACTAAAACAACCCAAACCCTGACTACGGGCGCATCTTTCCATTGTGGATGCCGTACTCATCGTCGTACATCTCAGCATCGCGTAGCCAGTCATGCGCGGATATTAACACGGCGGTGGCGGCGATGGCGCGCTTCGGCTCTGGCCCACGGGTCGCTGGCGGTGCCGTACCATCCGAGGGCCAGTCGGCCTACGGTATATCCCCGCTGCCACACCTGCATCCCCACCTGCACCACGTCAGTGGCCACGCCAGCGGCCGCGCCAGCCCGAGCGTACGGAGTACGACAGGCACTTTGTACGGCGGTGGCCCAACTGGGCCGTACATGGGCAAGCTGGAGTCCATCGCGTCGTCGGCTGTGCGCGCCGCAGAGAAGGTAGTAATGGGTGGGATTGTCTCAGCTGATCATTGTGGGGGGGGTGTGGGAGGGGGCCGGGGAGGGCGGGGGCGGAGGGGAGAATGGTTAAGGCGCACGATGGGCGCACGATGCCAGCGACTCTGATTAGCTGCCAATCGAGGAAATGGAGGAAATGGAGGCATCATCGTCCAAGTTCTGTCGCTAGACACGTCGGACTCCGTCGGGCACGCCGTACCCCCGAAACCCGCACACTACCCACACTTGTTTTTCAGGTGAAGGCCAGCCTGATCGTGGTCTACACACACACCTCCCGGGTGGCCTCGCTCGTGGCCAAGTACCGCCCCCCCATGCCCATCCTGACGCTTGTCGTACCCCGCCTCACCTCCGACGGGCTCCGGTGGCAGCTCCAGGGGAGGGGACACGCCCGCCAGTGCCTGCTGGTGCGGGGCCTGCTGCCCATGTTGTCAGCTCCGGGACCAAGCGGCGACGAGGTACGACAATGCAGCCTCCCTCCCGCAAAAATCGTTAAGAATATTTTTTAATTGCCTATCCAGGTATTTAGAAAATGTTTTGCTGTGTATTGCCAGATCAGGCCGACTCCCAAATGTAAATGTTTTGTAGGTTTTGGAGGAGGCGATTGCGATGGCGTCCCGTCTGGGCCTGGTGGGTCCGGGGCATCACGTGGTCGTGGTTGAGCGCGTCCATGACGCCTTCTGCCTCAAGATTGTGGCGGTGGACGAGCTGGGGCTTGGAATTCAGAGGGACCGACCCATGGACCCGGCGGCGGCGGTGGTGAGCTGACGGGGGCTGACGGGGGGCAGGTTATCGAGTATCGCGTCTTTTTTTATTCGCCCTAACTTTTTTATTTTTAGTTTAATGTTTGTGTGTGTTTTATTTTAGAATGGGTTAGGAGTGTGCGGTCACGGTGGGGTGGAAAGAGCAGCGACGGGCAAGCAGGATGCAGGCGAAAGGGGGAAAGGCCGCGTGAAGGCCCTAAGATAATATTTCGCCGTGTGTGTGTATGTATGTGAATAAGATAAGATACCTGCTGCTCCGAAACCGCTCGGGCATGAATCCAAAACCCTCTAATCCCACCCCCTAACCCCCCGTGGCTCTGAATCCCCAGGTTCGTTGCATGGTCCCCGCAACCCCCGTGGTCGGTCGTACACTCTCCATGATGAACGATTCCAGACTGCCGCCCGCTGCCGCACTGCGCGCCCTCGCCGCCGCCAGCGTCGCACGACATGGTGGCAACAGCGGCGGCGGCGCCGTGGGCGGGGGCGGCGGCGGTGAGTTCAGCCCCGTCGGCGCTATAACGTCCCTGCTGACGCCGGGGGTCGCCAGTGCGTACGGCACGCTGGGGCTAGACGGTACGACACTGTCCGGCGGCGGCAGCAGCGGCGGCGGCGCGCGGCCGCGGCGGATGAGATCCCAAGATCTGATCAATGCGGTGCCGGCGTCGCCATTCTCAAGCTCACCCCCCATAGGAGTCGGCCTGGTGCCGAATACGACAGGGCCGGCGGCGGCGGCGGCGCAACAGCTGCCGGCGGCTTTACGCAACAGCCTCCTCAACGCCCTTTCCAATGGTCAAATGCATTCGCCGATGATCAACGGCGGCGGTGGCGGCGGCGGCGGCGGTGGCAGCCTGCCGGTAATTAACGCTGTCGGCGGCGGCCCGGCGGCGCAGGACGGGCTGCTGACCGCCCCACTGACCCGTGGGACGCTCCTCGCGGTCGCGGAGGAGCCGGAGGGCCTTCCGTTGTTCCAAATGGACGACACAGGCGGCGGCGGTGATGTTGGTGGTGACGGTGCCCGTGGCGGCAGCGCTGCCAAGTAGAATGTATGCTCCGGAACCAGGACTCCCTACGGAGGAGTTAAACCCGTCCACATACACATGAGACACACATGAACACACATATACTCACCAGTCGCCAGGAGCACGGCGGTCAAGTTTGAAATCGTAAATGAGGATTCTTTTTGGTTGGATTCGGTTGGATTCGTTGAAATTTTAATACTAATGAAGCATTAGGCAGCAATAAGGGACCATGGCGCGGCGTTGAACCATGGCGCAGTTCATCATCATTTAGTCGTGTACATCGGTCGCGACTGCTCCGAAGATAAAAGTGAGAATGTTCATTCGTTGATGAACTGTAGCGGTTTTGTCGTCATACTTGCAGAACACGTTTTTAAATAGCACACAAATTAAAGTACAAATCATGCCGCAGGGCGGCCGCAGGTTTTGTTTTCCGTTTTCCGTTTTCCGGTTTGCAGTTAGATATTGATTCCTCTGCAACGTGCGCTGGGCAGCTGGCACGTATGAGCGGGCAGCAGCGGGCAGCAGAGAGGGGGTTTGGTCCATCCGACCAAGGAGACGTTCGTCAACACGCTTCGTTCGTCAACGTGTGTGTGTAACGAGTATGTAGAAAAGATGCAAGCGGTCATCAGGCCGAGCCGGTTGGGGCCCATTCCCAAACACATAGCAAACGTAATAAGCTCTGCTGCTGTGGTTGTAGCTTTGTTACCGGGGGGGGGGCATGCATGTCCTGTTTAGGACATATATAGCTTTACAGCTTTACATGATTTAGAGCCGCCGATTCGAGAGGAATTAGGGCTTTTTAGGGCTTAGGGTTGGCTTGGGGGGGGGTGATGACGACATACAGTTCCCACCGCTCCTTCCGCGATCCTCCCGGATCATGATGTCTCTCTCTAGGATGTGTTTGCTTGCTTGCTTGGTTTCGTACTCTGTTCAGGTTCTCGTTGCTTTGGACGGAGGACCAACCTGGTGTTGGATAAAAGGCAGCTGTAGTACATGTAGTACGTAGGAAATCGGGTGGTGTCACGTCGCGCACACTTTTATGTACTTTTATAGGCAAATTTTTGTTGTTTTTTTGTTGCATTTTTTGGTTTTTTTGCGTTTTGTTGTACGCCACAGATCATGTAATAGCGTCTGCAGTTTAGTAGCCTGCCGTGCTGGTTACACTTCGCTTTTAGCGGCTTTAAGTTGTGAAATGCCGTATGGCGTACATACACGTACATGGCGTAACACGAGCAAAGCTTGCGTTTAAGATGGGGGGAAGGGGGGAGACATGGAGAAGGTACGGCGGGTTTGGTTTTCCCTTTGGATGTCGGCCATTAGAGGTATCACGCTTTATACGTGTATATACTTGTACGAGGGTTGGGATTTGGGGGAGGGTTGGGGCTGCAATGGCAGCAGCCGTATGGCCATGGCTCATGGCGGATGATGACTTTGGCTCTTCTGTTATCGACTTACTAAGGTACAGTTGTCGTAAGCCGTAATAGCTATACGTGTCTTTGGCCAGGTGTCGAACCCTGCCGTCGGCGTACCTTTTATCCTTAACTTTTATCCTAACCTATACTCGACTACTTACAACAGATCGTAGTTTCTCGCAAAAGCTTTTCCTAGACATTATCTTAAGGCATTATCCTAAGCTGGCGGTTCCGGGCTCCTGGCGCGACCTCGACTCCGGACCCGAAAGATTAATCATGAAGTGCGGGCGGTTGCGGCCCTTCTTGAGCCCGAAAAGAGAATGCTTTCCTATGGAATTATGCGAGGTAAATAATACATCGATTCTCTTACCAAGACTCAAGAGTACAGATGCAGCCGCCGACCGATGAATTTACTGTGAATTTATATGGTCAACATATGGACTGGGGAAAAAACGATCAGCAAAATTTCCTATCCACGTGAACTTGAAGTGCACTTCATGGTTAATCCATACACAGTTTTACATCCGTCATTTCCAGGCTAAGGGAACAACTATATGTGGAAGCCTTCGCGATAAACCTGGTGCGGCATTTAAAACCGTCAAATGCTTAAATGAAGAAATTAATAATATTATTGTATTTGAGAATGTTTTATATTAATGTAAATATTTTAAAGCTTGGGATTGGGTGTTTGGGTCACATCTGTAAGAGCGCTGGACGGGTATTTCAGTTGATGATCATTAGTCAGGCGACGTCCGCTTTGCCGGTCATGTCAGTGGACCTGTGGGCTGTGACACGCGCCGTGACTGTACCGCACATTGCATGCAGTTAAGAAGAGCTATGAATCCTTATATAATGAAGCAATCCATTGCTGACCAGGCAAGCAGTTCCATCCAGCCATCCTTGCGTCGTAGCTTCCAGTCGCAAAGAAAACCGCATCATCATCAAACAAATGTAATAGAAATATAAATTTTAATATTTCCAAGGAATATTATTTAGCTATTTCTTCTGTCTATAATCCGCTCGTTGGTCTCCGCGGAAGGCCGGAAACCGACTACTAATCGAGATGTCGTCATCCCGCCATCAGCACCCGAATGCTGGCGCCACGATGTTGGCTACCCTTGCCGTCATGCTACTGGCGACCTCTCCATCGATATATGCTCAACCATCTGTCGGCCTGCTTCGCTGCAGCCAGGTCGATGGCCTCCAGGTGCGTTGTTGAGTGCCTACCTCGCCAAGGCAGCCCTTCCTTCCTAGCTACCGGGGGGGCCCACCTGCTGCCGACCAACCGTCGCAACCTATTCAACCACCTTACGGCTGCAGGTCCTGAGGGGCAGCTTTGGCATCATCGATTTGCCGTACGGCGGCGGCGGCAACGTCAACTGCACGTCCCCCTACCTCATCCCACCAAACGCCAATGCCTCGAGCCTAACGCTGCGAGTCAGGTGGGTGTGGACAGAGCTTTGGACCGCAGGCGGAGAACTCCGGTGTGCCCGTCTGTCTGTCTGTCCGTCCGTACAGTACACAATTACAAGTGTGTGAAAGTACGCACATGGTTCGGGATCGGGGCCCGGTGCGTGCCATTGGGTTTGCGATACCTCCCTGACCCCCTTCTTTCCCCCGTATGCCCCCGTACACTCCGCGCGACCAAACCCAACAGCACTACTGCCGAGGCTTGGTACTGTGGCAGTAGCAACTGTGAACTCTCCGAGATCCATTTCGTAGCTGCGGGATCCAACACCTCCCTGGATTCGTACACCTTCCCAAAGGGAATATGGATCTGGATCCACACCGCAGATGCTGCCACCAACTCCCCAACAAAGCCTCGAGGAGGCACCCTGGAATTTAGCTGGGTAACGGTCAACTGTACGGACGAACCCAACCAGACCCCGCTCCTGCTGTACGGCACTACCGATGCCGGGATTTCCGAGGCCTGGCCCAGCTACAGCCTCTGCGTGTTCCTACCCAACAACCACCCGGACTTCGGGATCTCCTTCTCCTGGCAGTGGGCGTTCGCGCGCCTGCCGCGCAGCCTGCAAAGCGGCTTCCGGGCCATCCTGCCGCCGTTTAACACTGCCCCACGGCGTGTACGACATTCAGATCCTGAGGGCGCACTCGCCGTACACGCAACGTCCCATGGAGATAGACCTTATCCTGTACGACAATAACAGCACTGAGTTGTTCCGCTTCAACGAGTCCGTGGCTGATTTCTTCGTTCCGGCGCATAACGGCATCGCCCGGGCAGCTCTGGACTTCTATTTGCCGCCGGGTATCGGTGACCAGAGCGCAGCCGTCGCCACTGCGCGATATGCACCCATCGCTCCGCCGCCGTCACCGCTGCCGCCCTCGCCGATGCCGCCGTCGCCACCATCCCCATCACCACCGCCACCGTCGCCGCTGCCACCCTCGCCTTCGCCTCCGTCACCACTGCCACCGTCTCCCCCGTCGCCGCCCCCGACGGTGCCGTCACATCCTCTGAGCCCACCGACGGCATCGCCGCCGTCCTATCCTGGAGCACCTGACCTGTTGCGCCTTTCCCTCCCTCCGCCGGTCCCTCACCGCCCCGGCCCCCTCACCACACACACACACATGCTACCCGGCTCTGCTCCGCCCACCTACCCGCCGGTGGGCCTTATCCCCCTTGTCCCCTCTCCGCCCCCTTATTACGTCAGCAGCGTACACATGCCCCCGGTCTACCACCACCACCCCACTGCCCCGCCCCCCGCCGACAACCCCCTTCTCCGTACAACCACCACCACCACCACCACCGGCACCGCAAGGCCGGCTCAAGGTGCAACCGCTCCAGGGAGCCCTTTCTCCAACAATCCGCCAATCGGCGCCCCTCTCGGCGATGATAAGGCCCCCTTTAACCGGCCCCCGGGCCCCCTCCCTGCTCCCCCATCCTCGTCAGGGTCGGGGTCGGGGTCCAGCGGTGGGGGACTTGGACGGGGAGCGGATGTGGTGAGCAGCGCCGCGTCACGTGTGGGTTTGGGCGGCGGGGTTTCGCTGGTGACGAGCGTCCTTGTTGCGGTTACGGTTGCGGTGATGCTGGGGTGAGGGGCCGAGGGCGTAACGTGTAGCGCAGTGTACGGATTCGGTGTGTGTGTGTTTTGATATTGACAGTGCCCTTGTGGTGCATAATGCGGAATGAAAGAAATGGACGAGCAAACGAATGTGAAGATGTTGCCGGGGGCCGGAGAAGGACTCCGGATGATTTGGTTCTGGAGCTGTTCTCTGTGGTCCGGGGAAAGGGGGTCGTTGGTGCTGGGAGGTGAGAAGGAGAATATGTCGGTTTGATTAAATAATGGTGATAATAGTGGTGACGATGGCGATATCGTGAAACGGGACAGGGTAGCTGCCCTGAAATACGTGTGTGTTCTGGCCTTTCGGCTAGTGCTTTGCAAAGCGCTGAAGAGGCTGACATGTTGGAATGAGACTTATTCGTCCTCTCGCGCTGATGGGATCTGGAACATGTACGGCAGCCTGCATAGGCGCAATAGGTCTGGTATGACACTGTGATTGAACCTTTATCTGCGCGCGTGTGCCAAGCAAATGGCGGTGGGCATGATGGGAGAAGCCAGATGGCAATGCCCTGAAAGGAGGGGACTTGGGTGGAGAGAGAGATTGGCGATGCACGCTTCGAGTGGAAGAAGGCAAAGCTCGCGGATGAAGGGGTGGCGGCGATACCGTAATTTCCAGTTCGTTGCTGACGGTTTGTAGCCGTATTGGCAGTGAAGAGTGTTGATAATCCTGAGTACCGAGATGGAGACAGATCGCGAATTCCTTCGGTTACATACTTATTGTGGATGGAGAAAACAGGATAGAACAGAGCTATATTCAGCAGAGTCGACACTTCTGCTCCGGAACCAAGTGTTCTGGTCGTCCGGTTAACACTCCCCCGCGAACAGAACACTCTAGTGCCAATTCCTTCTTAGCGAACTCCCATGCTCAAACGAAACTTAGCAAACTCCGCCAGTGGTAGGGGCTTGGTCAACACATCAGCGACCATTTCCCCTGTAGGGCAATATCCAAAAGATACTAACCCGTGCTCCTCCTTTTCACGCACGAAGTGGTGCATCACATCGATGTGCTTGCTCCGATCCGAAGTTATAGGGTTCCGGATCAGACTGATGGCCCCTTGGTTATCATCCCAGATATGAACCGTCTTGACCGGGTATCCAAAATCCCCCATGAGCTTACGTAGCCACATGGCTTCACGTGTGGCAAATGAAGCTGACATATATTCCACTTCCACTGATGATGCTGCCACGGTAGGCTGCAGGCGACTCTTCCAGCTCACAGCTCCACCGTTCATCATGAACACATAACCGGTGGTTGACCTCCGGTTATCCCTATCGTTGGCCCAATCAGCGTCAGCGTATCCAAACAGCTGCTCGCTGCGGTTATAGACTATTCCATAAGTTGCGGTGCCCTTAACATACCGCAGCACTGCCTTAGCGGCCTCCCAATGGGCCGGTACTGGTTTCGACATATACCTGGCTAGCCTATAAACGGCTTGCGCAATGTCGGGCCTGGTCACAACTGCCAAATACATCAGGCCGCCCACCAAAGCACGATACTTGGTGGCGTCCTCAAAAGGCTCCTGTTCAACGACACCAATCCCTTGCGCCGTTAGCTGAACCAAGTTAGGCTTCATAGGTACAGCCTCCGGTTGGGCATCAGCCAACCCAAAACGCTCAACAAGGTCAAACGCATAACGCCTTTGAGAAATTTTCAGTTCACCTCCATTGCGCATGATTTCCATTCCAAGGAAGACCGACACAGCTCCCAGGTCACGGATATCAAAACTTTTAGCGAGGTATTGCTTCACTTCCGCCATGAGACTTGCACAATTGCTCGCAATGAGTAGATCATCGACATGGGTCAATACACGGACAACGCGTGAGCCAACACGCTTGATGAATAGGCTTGGGTCGGACTCGGAGATCTCAAACCCATTTGCTGCCAAAATGGCTTCTAGCTTGCGGTGCCATGCACGGCCCGCCTGCTTTAAACCATATAAAGCTTTGATAAGCCGGCATTTTTCCCCCCCTTCACCTGTAACATACCCGGGGGGTTGCTCGCAATAAATTTGTTCCTCCAACTCACCATGTAAGAACGCTGTACGCACGTCCACATGGTGGACCTCCATACCCTCAGCCGCCGCCGAAGCCAAGAATGCTCGGACAGTGGCATGACATCCAGTAGGCGCAAAAACTTCATCAAAATCAACTCCCTCAATCTGCTTGTAGCCTTTTGCCACATAACGCGCCTTATAGCGTTCAATGCCTCCGTTGGCATCCCTTTTCAGCTTATACACCCATTTCCCTGGGATTACATTGGCCCCCTGTGGTGGGTGTTCAAGCCGCCAGGTTCCTTGCGCATGAAGTGATGCAATCTCCTCATCCATAGCCTGGCGCCAATGCACAGCTTCCGGAGAATTGATTGCTTCCTCGTAGGTTGATGGCTCCTTGGGTATGGTGGTGGCTGCTACAGTCACGTGACGTTTTCCAGGCTCCGGGCTGTACCGGTCAGGCGCCTTATGGGTACGCCTTGGATAACGGGATTCTTGCCCTATGTTGGCGTCCCCTCCCGCAGAGCCCGTACCGTTCCCTATATTGCCACCATCATGGGTAGTGCCAGCACCATTGCTCTTTCCACCACCTACACCTGGAATAACTCCCGACTCCCCCGCATCACTTGCAGAGTGCTCTTCATCTGAATCACTATCATCAGAAACGGTATCCATTGGAATATTTGTCATGTCTTGTTGCGGGTACTGTTCATCAAAACGAACATTGCACGAAACAACAACCTTGCGCTGTTGGGGCAGGTAAACACGATAGCCCTTGCTGCCACGCTCATAGCCAACGAAAACTCCCTTCTCGCAGACCGGGTCCAGCTTGTTCCGGTGCTGTTTCTCGCTGTACACCCAAGCAGTGCAGCCAAACACACGTAAAACAGACACATCCGGCTTGTACCCATGGAACAACTCATGTGGTGTGGCACCCCTGTCACTCACCGGAGAGCAGTTCCTAATTGCACATGCCGTCATCACCGCTTCCGCCCAAAATCCCTGCTCCAGGTTGGCGTCCTGTAGCATCGCACGCACCTTTTCAAGTAGCGTACGATTCAGACGCTCTGCACGTCCATTCTGCTCAGGGGTATAGGGAACCGACGTACTGTGCAGGATTCCCTTGTCCCAGAAAAACTCGCGCATACGAACATTGACATACTCTCGTCCACGGTCTGTTTGAAACTCACGCACCCGTTTCCCTGTCTGGTTCTCCATAAGGGTGAGAGCTTCCTTCAACACGTCTGGGACCATGTCCTTAGTTGCCACTAGGCGCACGGTGGCAAAACCGGAATGCTCGTCTAGGATGGTCACCATATACCTGGCGCCACCCATGGACTTGATAGGCATCTCACAAACGTCCGAATGAACGCGTTGCAAGACAAGATTAGACACATTTCCTGATGGGGGGTGTGGTACGCGGGTGAGCTTAGCCTTGACACATGGCTCACACGTGCGCTTTGCTTCCGCAGCCTCCTTCACCTGGTCAGCGGTCACGTTCAGTCCCTTAACCATCCCTTCCTTGGCTAACCTGCCAAGGCCTTCGTAACCCAGATGCCCAAAACGGCGATGCCATAGGTCCACTGATTGCTCTAGCACTGCGAGTGCTTTTACCCTCTCCTGGTGGGCCTTGGTGTGTATGTTCATGTAGTACACACCGCTGTTGCCCTCGCTGAGGCGTCCTTCCATGACATCTAGCCACTCATGTAGGGTACCGTAGCCGCCGTATGAGACGTTTTCCATTTGGACGAATATGCGGCCGTTGTTAGCGAGAATGCGACATCCCTTCTTATCGAGACGTCCAGCGGACAGGATCCTGTGCCCCAGGCCGGGCATATACCAGACTTCAGTAACTGTCACGCTGAATGTCCCCCACTCTGTGTAAGTCACGAACTCAACTTTACCATAGCCTGGCGATCTTCCTTCGCCTCCAAAACCCGCCTTGAAAATGGGGCCGTTCTCGACCTCTACATAATCTATCAGGTCGTCCTTGCAGTCCGTGGCGTGCAGTCCAGCCCCCGTGTCCAAGATCCACTTGCCTTGTGATTGAATGTGCTGACTGACGTCATCAATAGTAGTTGCCAGCACAAAGGTATTGCGGCGTCCACCATCGCCACTAGTCCCAGAGTCTCCACGGTTGCTGCCTGCACGGTTACCTGCAGCTCCACGGTTTCCACCACGGTTGTAACCTCCTCCGCGATGGTTGCCACCACCGCGGTTGTTGCCTCCACTGCCCGCCTGGCCGCTTTGCTGTTCGGCGAGCCACTTGGGACAATTCTTCTTGAAGTGTTCCGTGCTTCCGCATTTCCAGCACACCGACATATTGTCGTCTCCTTGCGATTTTTGTTGTCGTGGATGGTGTCCGTATGACTGGCGCTGTGACGACTGGTACTGCTGCTGCCCACCGCCGGTGCCCCGGCGGTTTCCAAACACCAAGGCTGGTGTTGTTTCCTGCTTATCTTCTCTTTTAACCCTGACTTCCGCTGACAGGAGCGCTGGGCGGATGGTCTTGAGTGTGGCTTCGCCGAAACTGGCCGACGCCTCCAGAATGGCCCTTTCGGTGCGGTAGTCGCTGCTTAGACCATTTAGAACGCTTGCCACTATGACGCTGTCGGGGATCTTGAAATTAGTCGCCGTCAGGATCTCGTGGTATTCTTCCGCCCGTCTGAGATACTCATCCATGCTCTCGTCGTGTTTCTTTCGCATGGTAATTACTTTGGTGTGGTACTCTTGTTGTTGTAGTGCCATTTGCTTGACGAATTCGTCGTGCAGTTCGTCCCAGGCGACTGCCGCATTCGCCGCCTCATCAACTTTGTCCACAAAAACACCAGTTACCATCTGTACCAGCTCGGCTTTAGCTTCTTCGGCCTTGCTCCCGGACGAAAAGGGTTTCTTGGAAGCCGAATCCCACAGCTTCTCCCTGATCAGGTGGTTCCTTGCGTGCTTCTCCCATCGCAAGTACTCTTCTGTCTTCTTGAGCGGCTCAAACCGGATCTTGCCCATTTCAGTCAGGTCCTTAAACTAGGAACCCCTCTAAACCGAGTCTGCTAATCCTGCAGTGACTTCGCGCACTATGGCGCGGGGCTCATAACCTGTTGATAATCCTGAGTACCGAGATGGAGACAGATCGCGAATTCCTTCGGTTACATACTTATTGTGGATGGAGAAAACAGGATAGAACAGAGCTATATTCAGCAGAGTCGACACTTCTGCTCCGGAACCAAGTGTTCTGGTCGTCCGGTTAACTGCTGGGAGGTGAGAAGGAGAATATGTCGGTTTGATTAAATAATGGTGATAATAGTGGTGACGATGGCGATATCGTGAAACGGGACAGGGTAGCTGCCCTGAAATACGTGTGTGTTCTGGCCTTTCGGCTAGTGCTTTGCAAAGCGCTGAAGAGGCTGACATGTTGGAATGAGACTTATTCGTCCTCTCGCGCTGATGGGATCTGGAACATGTACGGCAGCCTGCATAGGCGCAATAGGTCTGGTATGACACTGTGATTGAACCTTTATCTGCGCGCGTGTGCCAAGCAAATGGCGGTGGGCATGATGGGAGAAGCCAGATGGCAATGCCCTGAAAGGAGGGGACTTGGGTGGAGAGAGAGATTGGCGATGCACGCTTCGAGTGGAAGAAGGCAAAGCTCGCGGATGAAGGGGTGGCGGCGATACCGTAATTTCCAGTTCGTTGCTGACGGTTTGTAGCCGTATTGGCAGTGAAGAGGATCTGCAATTTTTCTGAATTTTTTGGTTATTCTTATTGTATTGACTCGCATGCCTATGGCGATGACAAGATCAATAAGGGCCGTGCGTGCGCTGATAGCCCTTGCAGCCGTTCAGGGTCTTCTGTAATACAACGAGGATCCCACCCTGTATAACTGTCTTAATTTCTACCCAATTTCCTAATATATTTATAACGAGTCGAAGGACTCTCCTTCTAATCCTTACTCCAGATTCATTTTCATCGCGGAAGGCAAACCAAAGCAAACCTTTGCTCTGAGGCAAACCAGGTGACGGCGACTCAGCTGTCATTTTAAGTAGCTAATCAACGTGTAAGCATAGTTTCGATAGCACTTCACGTGATTGTGCAGCTTTGACGTCTTTAACTGCGTCGCCGAATCGGCACATTCCTCAGAAGAAACCAACCTACCTCGTATAAGAAGCAGCATAAAATATCATGTTAGCATTTGCGGAAAACAGAGCATGCAAGCAATTTGGCAACCTCGTTTTGAATAGCGTCAATTTCAAGTATCCTTGCAGACTGTCGTCTATGTCCAATCATTATATACATTTAATATGCTTTTAATCTTGTCGTAGAGATAGACATAGTTATGCGCAAGGCAGCATCAACAACACCGCATGAACCCACATCACGCGCATGATCTCCTCGCTCTAACATTGCGCTGCATTCAAATTCCCGCTTTCCCGCCAATGCAATCCAGAATGACATCGCAATCGCATTAGCGCCAAGTGGCTTCATGATGGGTTTGGCAAGGAATACAGCGGCTAGTATTATTGTACCGGTTGCCTTGGAATTATCACACCGTATTAAAATATATGTACCTTTTTCCCCAATACAATCGTGCAAGTCAGTTACGAAACCCAAGGCAACCGGGAGGTTGCTGGCGCCATCGGCACGCGATAGCCATAGCTTACGCTTGCCATCTCCGACGCAGCGTCAGAAACTCGTAAGGGCTTTAGGACGACATCTTAGCGCTTTAGCTCATAATTACGCGAACTCTCACGATTTCGATTCGGAAGACAGCTGCACACAGCCAGGGAATACAGAAGCTATGGCCGACGTCAAGGGCTTGCAACTTGTTGTCGCCGCGACACCCAGTCTGGGAATCGGCAATAACGGGACTTTGCCGGAATGGAGACTCCCAGGTGACATGGCTTACTTTCGCGAGCTGACCAGCCGCACTCGCAATCCCTCTCGCCAAAATGTGGTCATCATGGGACGTAAGACATGGGAATCGATTCCTACCAAATTCCGCCCGCTTAAGGGTCGTCTCAACATCGTCCTCTCCCGCGCTTTTTCTGCCGAGGATAAATATGTCAGCGCGGCAGACGAGAACAGCAGCGCAGTATCTAATGGACCTGCAGCAACAAAAAATGATAATGTGGCCAAAGCTGACCTTTACGAGACGGCGCAACGCCACGGTTTGAAACTCCTACCCCATTCTAATGTCCTGGGTTGCGGCAGCTTGGAGACAGCTCTGGCGCTTTTGGATCACGAAAAGATCGAGCGCGAGGTGGAGGGTGTGTTCGTCATAGGAGGGGCCCAGGTCTACGGGGAGGCGTTGCGACACCCTAACTGCACAGCCGTACACCTGACACAGGTAGGGTCAGCGCAGTGCTCTGGGTTGGCACAGTGATCTGGGTCTGGTAAGAGGCGGGTGTTTGTTTTCTGCCTCAATTGGGAGGAGGGGAAGGAAAACGACATTTTTGGCTTGCCCCCCCCTTTCCACGTACAAACACATACAAGCCCGAAGTTTAGGCCGTTTGAAGGAGGAGAGAGGGAAGCGGGTTGGCAAATGAGGAAGGGGAGAGGAGGCTCTGGAATTGAGCCCTTATGAAGGAATCTTGCGGAATCACACACCTCTCTGTCGGAGGCTTAATTAGCGGTGTATGCGGTCTTCGTTGGCGGGCAGGTACAGCATGCTAATTCAGGTTGCTGACTAATAATCGGCTTCCGTGTTATGTCTGTTTGCTTAATTATAGGTATTGGGGGACGGGGAGGAGGGGAGGGTAGAGCAGGGGTTAAGAAGTAGCCTAGCCTAGTAGAGCCTGGACACTGACGCGGTTCAGGCGGCTAGCCCACAGGGAAGACGGAGGCGGTGAGAACAAGAGGATCTTTTTATGTCAATTCAGATACTTGGTTCTTAAAATTGCTTCCACACGACGTGAGCTAGCCAGGAGGGAGTGCATGTGCGGGGTCGCATGCCCACCGCAATCTTCAGAGGTTGGAGCTCCTTACACTACTGTTCTTCTGTTGCCGGAAACCGAAAGGTCCTCCCTTCCCCATCATGACATATCGCCAGGTGGAGAAGGAGTACGAGTGCGACACTTTTCTACCTCCCCTGGACCCTGCTGTGTTCGGGTTGTGGTCCGCGAGTGAGCCGATGGTGGAAAATGACACCAGGTAGTGGCCGACATCTTTAATATTATGGGCTCGATTGAGGAATAGTCCAGCGCGCCGTTATGTGACACCCTGCTGTATGCACGTGTGTGTTTCACCCGAACCTCCCCTTCACCACACCCCCGCTGTAGGTATTCGTTCGTATGTTACACGCGGCGGGATATGTCAGCACCCCCCGAGCTGCCACCCTCCATGGCGTCACGGCATGACGAGCTGCAGGTAACTAACAACGGATTTTCAGAGGATGGGGCGCATCTGGGTCGGGGCGGTTTCAAAGTAATTAGCGGTGAGGGCGGCGAGCTCGTTTTCGTCTCACCAGTCCCCTCCACTATTCCCCGACTCCCCGACTCCCCCCCACACCCCAGTACTTAGAACTGGTTCGGGAGCTCGTCACCAGCGGCACCTTCCGACCCGACCGCACCGGCACCGGCACCTACTCACGCTTCGGTCGTACGGCACGTTACAACCTGCGCCATACCTTTCCGCTGCTCACATCGAAACGTGTCTTCTGGAAGGGTGGGTTTGGAGTTCTTGGTTCTGGATCTTATTCTGGATTCTAATCCGTATCTTCAATTTAGGAGTCCCTCCGGCTGGTTTGCAGGGTTCTCAAGTCCCATGTTCTCATGTGTCATACACACACACAGTCTCCTTCCCATCATTCGCACACATAAATGTTGACATATGTAGGTATTTAAACTTCAAATTTAAGAGGGATGCAAAGTCCATTTTTGAAATGGGGATGCAAGTGATCACTACTACAATTAGAGTAAGTCAGTGCTCCCTGATGTGCAACAACTTAGAGAGACCCGCTTCACACTCTGACGTTTCCACCTTTCCAGCCTTTTTCGTATTCCCTGTTGTCTCTTCAGGTGTGGCTGAGGAGCTGCTCTGGTTTATCAGCGGTTCCACCAACGCCAATCTCCTCAGGGACAAGAACATCCACATCTGGGACGGAAACAGCACCCGGGAGTTCCTGGACGGGCGAGGTCTTCATCACCGGTAGGGTACGGGGACGGGGTGTTCATGGCCGTGTTGTGTACGTGTGTGTTGGGGGGGATGTTGGATGGGTTTTTTTACCCCTGAGTCTTAAACAACTTCCCCACTCGCATTTCATATTTCTCCCATTCATCCTCTCTTATTGCGTCCGCTTGGCTTCACTCACAGAGAGGTTGGCGACCTGGGCCCGGTGTACGGCTTTCAGTGGCGGCATTTTGGAGCCGCTTATGTGGACATGCATGCGGACTATACCGGTGGGTGCAGTCGCCGGAGTGGGGATCGGGAGAGGAAAGGTTTGGGGATGGGTGGGGAGGGTGGCCGCTCCTACTTCCTGGTTCAGTTATGTCGTACACTTCTATTATTTATTATTATTGTTACTACTATTGCAGTAAGTGGCTGTTGTGAAGTCTACTAGCTGTTAGCTGCCATGACCCGGAACCGCGTGTTTGATTATCTCTACGGTTGCAACGAGAAACGGGGTTTTTGACTACCCGGGCGAGCCCCCCCTCCCTCTTGTCACAACTCCATGAGCCTTGGCTACGCTATGTTGTGTTGTGTTGTGTGGCGGCGCAGGTCAAGGGGTTGACCAGCTGCGGACCATCATCGACCAAATCCGTAAGGACCCCAACGATCGCCGAATGATTATGTCGGCATGGAACCCTGCCGCGCTGCACGAGATGGCGCTCCCGCCGTGCCACATGTTCTGCCAGGTAGGTGCGAGCGTGTGTGAGAAGAGGGGCTTTGGGAGGAGCGGGGCCAATGTTTGTTTGTTTACGATAGTAGAGCCCTGCCACTTAGTGCTTTAGGGCTTTGGTATTATTGCGTAATAATCAAATAACGAGACTGTCTCCGTACTCAGGATCCAGCCTATTTCCCCTTTACGTGGTCCCATACCCACTTCTATGTATTTTGACTCCTCCTTTTATCCTGTCTGCATTGCATCCACAAGTGCTTATCCTAATCCCCTCCCCTCCGCACTTCTTCATCTTCCCTTCCCATCCGAAAGTTTTACGTGGCGGATGGGGAACTCAGTTGTCTCATGTATCAGCGCAGCTGCGATGTGGGTCTGGGGGTTCCGTTCAACATCGCCTCGTACGCACTGCTCACCCGCCTCGTGGCCCAGGTGGGGTCGCATGTGTATGTGTGTGCGTGTGTGAAGGATGTTCGTTTTCTTAGGGAAGCTGGTCGGGATCAGAGAACACAAAGACAAGACATGGACAGACAGACGGAGTCCACTCCGTCTGTCTGTCCATACTTCTGTCGGAGATGATCCGGCCAGTCGGGGGGGAAGGAGAGGCAAGCTCTCGCTTTCACCAGGGCGTGTTGCGGAATCCTGACATCACCCGATTGTCGCTCTCTTTCTCCTACCCCTCATGTTTTTCCTTTCCTCCCCTCCCTCTCTCTTGAGCCCTTACTTTGCGCGCCTCACAGGTGACCGGGTTGCGGGCTGGTGAGTTCGTTCATGTGATGGGGGACACCCACGTGTACGCCAATCACGTGGAGCCCCTCAAAGAGCAGCTCAAGAACACGCCTCGGCACTTCCCTGTAAGCATGTGTTTGTACGTGGTTGTTTTGGGAGAGGGAGAAGGGTGTGTGTATATGTGTGTGTGTGTAGGTCGGTGATCCGGGACGGCGGGTTGGCAGAGAAAGCTGTAGTAGTGTTGTGGGGCCACACAAGCGAACAGTCAGCGGTAAACAACTTATGGGGTGGGGGCATATCAGGTGTTCGGGGGGCAGCCGTGCTTCGCCGCACTGAGGGACCTCGCGACGACCTGGTTGCGAACCTTCTCCCCCATCTTCCTGCACGTCATGTTGGGAGGGACGGGGTGGGTTTTCCTGATGTGGTAATCAATCTCCTTCGTTCCTTCACAATTTGCCCCGAAACACACACGACACATACTTGTACTCACGTGTGAATGTACACAGAGAGAGTGCAGCACAGCACACACACGCGCGCATTCTCTCTATCACACACTCACGCTCTCACTTCGGTGCAAGTTTTGTAAACGCGGATGAAATTATGTCCTCAACGCAAACACCCGGGTTGCATACCCCTGCACAGCTGTTGCGGATTAACCCCGCCAAGACCGACATTGACTCGTTCGTGTTCGAGGACTTCGAGCTCATTGACTACAACCCCCACCAAACCATAAAAATGAAGATGGCGGTGTGAGGTATTGTCCGAAGGGCCGCGGATAAGAGGCAACCCGTACATTACGAAACGTCTGCGGCGACGTGAAGTGGGTATGTTGAGTGGGGGTACCTGTGCTTGTGCGGTACGTACAGTGCGTGTTCGCAGTTGGACCCCAATCAGAAAAGATTAATTTAGAATGCGTAACGGTGTTGGTTTGAGGGCCCGCAGCCCTTCACAAGCACACGGGTAGATAGATCTAGGGGTGTTACACTGTGGGCGACTCGCCCTACAATCTACGGGTGGATAGAGGTATTCCAACAGAAGGGCGTATGATGTAATGCGTGCAATAGCGTATGTTTAAACAGGTTCATTACGTAATGTGATGGTGCAGTGGTCTGGTTTGGCGTCCAGTGTCGCTGGTGTTGCTTCTTGAGCGCTGTGGTGCAGTACGCCAGTGTTGTATGGGTTATCAAATTGATTGTTACTGGTGCTTGTCATGTGATGGGGAAGGGGGGAGAGAACGTTGTTACAACTTTATCGCAGTGTTTAGTCATACAAATCAGCATGCACTACAAATATTTACAAGTCGATGTACGATGACAACTTATCGATAACTGTTATCGTCACCACAGCTTTCATGTGTGATTTAACAAAATGGTACTTAAATCAACATGGCATAACCATCATAGTCATCCTGAACGGAATTAGAATCTTCTGCCAAGCACAATTTGCCTCCGTGTATATTGTATATACAAATAGATGCTTAACTTATCGAATATATCCTGAAGAGGGACTATAATGAGCCAAACCTCACAAAGCAAGGTCGTGTGACCCCGTCGTCGAACTTTCTTCGACAAAAACACTCGTTGATGTTGATCAATGATTCTCTACTGTCAAACAAAAGCAAAATTTGAATAGTCGGAACAGTCGCCACATCATAATTAGGCTAACGTCCTGTCGCTCCCAGCTCTTAATGATATGACCAGGCGCGCAGCACAGCGTTGAAAAAGGGGAGGGGACGAGAAGGAGGCGGAAAAAGGAAAACAGTGGAGCGGCGGTTGTAAATACCGCGCACGCCACCTGCACACGCCACGTACAGTATCGTACGGATGCAATACGGTAGAATAAATAGCGAGCGGCCTAACATGGTGCTTCGCTGCTGCCAGCATGTCCACATTGTGCAACAACGCCTGACAACGGTCGCTACCGCCCTCGTCCGGACCAACATTACCACCACCGCAGAGCTACCTCTACCCGTACCTCTATCGTCACCGCATTCGCTTTCCAATAGCCGCATCGCACTGGTTTCCCCATTCTACCTTTCCCCCCGCTCCCCCGGGGGTGCCTGCCTCCCTACCTGCAAAAGCCCAGCCGGCCACTCTTACCTGTTAGCGGCCACCAGGCCAAAATGTGTTTCACACCAATCCCTATCATACGACAGTCACCAAATCCCGTTTATTTCGCCCCCACTCGCTTTCCGGCGGGTTTCACGCCGTACGACAGCAAGGTTGCGGTTGTAAGCACCCAGCGCCGCTTGTTGGCTCCTGTTCCTTCTCCTCCTGTCTCTTTCCCTGCCTCTATCCCTCCATCCCTCCCGTCAGGTCGTCACGTCCACATGTTTAAAAGGTTTGGATCCATTTTCACCCACGTGCTGTACCTGGGCGAACGCCTCATCACCCCCCTTCCCCAGGGACTCAGCCCGCCCCGCGGCTCTTTCCTTTCCCCACCTCTACATCCACTGCCTCAGCCTCGCACCGCACCACCAGCTCCTCGCCGCCCCCCTCCATTTAACCTCCTTTACAAGCTGATGATGCCATCCCACGCAGCTCGTTGCCGCTGCGCCCCTCAAATCCCAGCTGTTGTACATCGCTCAAGTCCTCGAGCCTCCCCGAACCCCTTTCCCCTCTTCCAACCATTTGTCACTTATTATCATCACCACCACCATCTGCCTTCCCCTCCCTCCGTCACACTTCCTCCTCGTCACCTAGGCGCGCTAATCGCCCAGGCGCTGTGGCAGATTGGTGCAGGCCAGGCGCCGGTCCAATCATAGTTGTCGCCTTGACGTCCACTGAAGTAAGGTCCGAATGCCCCCCGCCGCCGTCACCGCCGTTCCCACATGCCGCGGCGGTGCCGTCCTGGTCCTCCCCATCCCGCGCCCCTTTTGCCCCTTTTTGAAGATCCGTGACGGATGCTGTAGCCGCAGGAGAGGCGGCGGCGGCGGAGGCGGCGGGGCTTGGCGACAGCTGCACATCCATCCAAGGCCCTATGCTGACAAGTCCTTCCTGTGGACGAGCAACGAAACAGGGTTTACAAAGGCACACCGTCCCGCCCTCCCCTCCCCTCCCCTGAGTCCCCCCCTCCTCCCCTCCCCTTCGTTCCCCCTTCCCTTACCCTTCTCTCCGCCCTCCCCCCATTCCTTTCCCGCTATCCATCTGCGTTCAGTTCGCGCCGCATCCACATGCTTTCATGCTTCTCCCAATGCCCGCCCCCTCACCATCTGACCAAAACCTCTAGATGCGCACATCAGTACATCTGCCTGCTCGTACCTGCCCCAAGACAGTCAGCTAGACGGCATTTCGCAGCCCCTCCGGGAAGTGCGCAGCGCCAGGATGGGTTCCAGTGACCGGAACCGCTGTTGTCCCCCAAAACTCCCTCCCCCTCCCCTGTCCCCTCTCCCGGGCCCCCTCTCACCGGCACCTCGCTGCTGCCCCCCAGGCACGTGGGCAGTCTTTCCAGCGGCACCAGCTGCGTGATGGTCGGCAGGAAGTCGGAGCCCAGGATCACGATCTTACGCCGGGTGCGCTCCTCCAGCAGCGGGTTCACCACCGCCCAGATCACACGGAACACTGTGGGCGTGTTGACGATGAACATCTGGCCCAGCGTTTCGCAGTAATAGTCCTGTGCGGTGTTGTTGTCGTTATTGGGGGATCGCGATCGCCGGGAGGGAAGACCGCCAACCTCAAGTGTACCGCGGATGTACATATAATATAATAAATTATATTACATATTATTATAATACAATATATATATTGTGTATATTATATTATAATATATATATATGTACTATGTTACATTATGATGCGTTGCCCTGTGTGCTTGTAAGTTGGTATACTCAATAGTCACCCGGGCAAGCTGCTTCCTTGAGGTGTGTTTGTGGGGCCGGAGGGCTCACCTGGTCGATGGTAATGGCAGTCTTCAAGATCTTCTGAGCCGCCGACCCGAACGTCTTCATGGACACACCCTTCATGTCCAGGATGACGGACTTGGTGATGATTGGCCGTCCTGACGGAGCACGTGGCATTACGGCGTAACGGAAAGCAACGCACGATACGCGGGATCCGGTTGGTTGGGTTAGTTCGGTTGGTTGCTTTGTGGACGTGAGACGGTTGTCACGAGGTCACCAATCCCACTAAGTCCAGCGCACACGGAAGGCGGATCTCCCTTCCCTTGACCCAACCCTCACCTGCCAGGACTGAGCAAGCGGGCAAGATCCTGCGCATGAGGTTCTCCACATCACATACATGATAGTGCATCAATCGGTCCAGGGTGGTGGCTTCGAGGATTTTGGAAGGATCTGTTTGGCCGAGCAACTCGATGTATATCGGCCTGCCGTACTTGTCAGTATTGTGGTAGAAGTGTGGGTAATACTGTGGGTGGGGCGGTGGTGGTTGGGCGGTCAAGGGAGGGGTTCAGATAAACAATGGACCCATATGGTGCACGGGAGCACAACCCGGGGAACGGGAAGCGTGGTGAGGGAAGAGGAGGAGGAGGAGGAGAAGGAGGGGAGGCGGAAGATGGGGGCAGGTAACGGGTGAAAAGGCCCAGATGGCGTTCAGAACTGAAGGCGTGGATGTGGACACGCGTGTGTGTATACGTTCAAAACAGCCTCCGCTGCGCCACCGTCACCGTCAGCAGCAGCAGCAGCAGAATCAGCAGTACGGCATGCTGCTTATGTCGAGAGAGGGGGGTTTAGATTCTGGCCGGGGTCAGTTCGTAACCGACCCTTAGGGGTTAAAGGAGGTCCGCAGAAGGGGATACTGCAATGAAGGACCCTCCCTGGCGCCCCTCTTCCAATCAATCAAATATCTTTCCCTCGCTTTTTTTCTCTCCTCCGTTGCCCCCATAACCCTCCATTGTAAGTGTGCCACGGCAACAGCCCCGCAACAGGATATATGAGATCCAGATCCAGGCCCAGGAGCGTCGGTGGCTTCGACAGGCAATAGCCCATGCCTTCTGGACTGGGAATCGATGGGGAGTATTTGTGCGGGATTCGAAAAAGGGGCCCGCGGCGCCGATATTCAGCCGTACAAGCGCATACAAGATTGCCTAGCAAGGCAGACAGCATCAGGGAACGCTCCCCAATCAGATGGCTAATTGTGGGCTTCGGCCGCAGGTATGGTGGGAAGGCGGTTGATTTACCCTTACCCGCAGTACTTCTTCCCTCTCAGGAAACATGAAAGTCTCGTACAAGTGGTCCGCATGCTGTTCAATCCGCCATTTGACCATGTTTTGGTACATCGCCGCCGCCCGGTGCACATCCCATTGCCGCGCTTTGAGGAATCGCAGCAATGTGAAGCGATCGTCGTGTCCTTTGTGCAACCCTCGAGTCTCTTTGAGATGTTCCAAGAGTTTATCATACGCGGCTTGCTGTTCCGAGGTTAAATTTAAATACCAAAAGGCTTCTGTCTCAGTCTGAACAGGCTGAGCTGCATGACTGAACCAAGACATTGCAGCCCAAACTTAAATCCCCAATCAAAGTATTTCTTTATCAATTAAGAAGATCCAGCTTGCCAGCTATGGCAATTATGACGAGTAAGTTACACCGTGGACCAAATCCGTTGTTGGCGATAGCCTCAAGTATCTTACAATTGAGGTAAGAAGCTATGGAACTATACCATCCTTATTCGAATAATATTACCTGGTGCCGAAATCTCCTGTCTTAAGGCAAATAGCTGCGGAGCTCCCAACTCCATATGTACCCATATCTAGCAGTACTACTCTGCATGACAGAGGATTAAAGAGGAACGAGGTTAACTTGATACTGGATCAAAAGTGATTGTTTCTATTTTTACATTGTTTGACCATCCTTTGATGTTTCCACAAAGTTTAGCCTGGCTGATGGTATCAATGCCAGCCGATGTTTAAGTTACTACAACAGGTCAACAGCGTTCATTGTCAGGAATTTCGGTAGCTTTTAAGCAATTAAATTTGCACCAAACGGATTCACGAGATCGCGGCCGTCGAGGTTAGGCAATTTACTCCCCAATATGCGATCGATATGCGCCTGTGATGCCTCAACACACAGGACCCTTGATATACCAGAAGAAGTACACCTACAAGCCTTAATAATAAAAATAAAATTATCCCTTTTTGTCCTCAGCAGTTGCAAACAGCATTACACTAAAGTGGCCCCGGCAGCAAAGCCACCGGCGGCTAACCTAATACAACCTGAGAACCGACCCCACTGCCAACAAAGCCTACCAAGACTCGACAAGACATCTGAACTGCTCCGTAAACTGCTCTGCTGAGTGGCCCGGTACTCCCGCTTGACCCCGCTACAACTCCCTACCGAAACCACCCCATATTTAGGTTGGCCGTGATGATGACACTTAGGCTCGTAACCACCCAGGCTGATCCAGGCCTGGTGGCTGGCAAAACGTGAGACGTACCCTACAGGGTGGTAAGGACGGGTACAAAAAGGCTAACCTAACGCCGCACAACACGGCGAATAGCCGGAAAAGTTGTGACCTGAGACAAATCTCAACGTATTAGTACGGCAGGGACGAGCAAAATGTACTTATTTACTTGCTTCGTCCAAAAACCAGCCTTCTCGCATCGAGAAGCGTATCGCGTATTGCCCACTGCCGTGCCCTTGTCGTCGCTGCCATACACCCCGTTGGCATCCTGTCCGTTCTCCCGTGCACAACAATGCAGCACACCGCCTCCCCTTTTTTAACTCCCATAACTTCCGCCAAAATTAAAAAGCTCAAGGGAATCTAAGTCGTACATTCACAAGCTCTACTTTAAACGAATACCCCTAGAGAAGGTGGCGAATCCCGGACCTGTGTCCATGTGAATGTGCAATACATTATCAATAATGGCCAGGCTGGTGCCAATAATTACGAGAAGACGAGCAGCATCCGGCGCCTACCCCGTCCTGTCTTAATAGCAGTAACAGGTACGGCATCATTACTTGTCCAAAATATGTTTATTTGTGTTGAATCAGTAGTTCTCTGCTGCTAAATCTCGTTACACATTATTGTCCCCAGTGGGGTAATAAACAAAGCGATGGGGTTCTAGCCGAATGGGAACACCGATGCAGATGCGACGAAGAATGGCAGGCCAAAGGCTCAGCCAGCGTCCACATCCATGATGACTCTACGTACGTACGTACGCAACTCGAAAAGTAACACCAACATCACACTGCCGCCGCCTCCATACCTCCCCTGCTCCAGAACCACAACTGGTCGTACACCTCGAGTATGCATGGCAGAAAACCGTAATTTTCTTCGCTGAGCTTCAGAAAACAGAAGACAGCTCTAGCCTCTTAGCCTCTTCCCTGGCCTATACGACAAAAAGGTTAGCCAAGGGTGCCGTAGCGATGCAAAACAGCTCCCACGCACAACCAGGAGCAACAAAGAACACCCTTGCCAAATAACTCTCTTGTCAGCCAAGAGCACTATTATTAAAGACGCCAGAAGAATTAAAATGACGTATCACGCTCGCATCCCCGCTGTTTACCAGGAATGGCGATGCAGGAAATAAACTCGCCAGGAAATCAACCGCTAACAATCTTGGAAAGTTTGCTAGTCATTTCGTCGGTAGGATATGGCGAGACCATCCGCAAACAGCGCCCTCAGCTCAGTGGGCTCAAGGGTCGGTAACCCAACTGACCGTGGAATGCCAGTGGCCTACCGACCCACGGATCGGGAGCTCTGATCGGGGAGGCGTTTGTTTGGGCGCTGCGCTTGAGCCGTTCGGGCGACACTGTAAGTCCTACATATGTAAGTGAAACGTAGGCATTGCAGAGACCCACGGGTCGCAGCTCAACGACCCATGGGCCATGCATTCATACTCTGTCGCTAGGCACACAGATGTGGCTCCAGATGTGAATGCAGACCCAGCGGATATTCTCTTCATCTCCCAGGATCGTGGTGTTTGACCCACTCATGAGGTCGATGCAGCCGTTCAGAGCCCCCGACCCGTGGGTGAACACACGTTACACCCGGTTGAAGCCCGGACTGAGATAGCGTCTGGGCGACTCACGCTTCGTTCCCTCCAGCGACTTCCTCGGGATCCACCCCTTGGATCTCGATACGCACACTCACCAGCTGAGCGCGTGGCATGTACGACAACTGTGTGGCAGTAGCAGTAGATTCACGACACAACGCCGTTGGGACGAGCTGTAAACCCGGCAGCAGAACATTATTAGACATGTGCAGAGGCCTGCACCCGCATCCATGTCTGGGCCGCATGGAGAAGGGTCGGTACGGGGGCGGTTGCGTCCAATACCTGGGGTTTGTGGCAGTGGTGGCGGTAACGGCACAACCAGCACTTGACGCCGCTAAAGCCACAGCTCCAGTCCTCCGCCTTGGCGCAGCATCCACGGCACTCGTCTGAGCTCCATTTTCGCCGGCATTAGAATGCTGACCCAGATGGCCCATGGGTCGTCCGCCGCTGGTAGCCCCGGGTTGTCTTATCGGACCCGCTCCTCCATTGGTCAGTGACGACCCAGCTCCGAACTGGAGCTCGGCACAGCTGACGACGTCCGCAGCTGGGCCCATGGGCCTCAGGCCATTAGGCTGCCCCGTGTCTGTCGTCGTGGCTGGCGACCGTGGCCTTACGCCTAAACCTGCGTCTGTCCCAGTCCCACTGACGCCCATGTCCGCGGCAGTGCAACCCGAAGAAAGCTGCGCAGGCCTGTGGCCCGACACTGCTGATTCGCTGCACACGGGACGGGTATTCTGGACGGGTAACGGTAGACACTTCAGCACACGCTCCGAAACCGTTCCGGACAACCCCGCCGCCTCCGCTTGCACCTGCGCTTGTTGTACTACCATCTTATTGGCAGTACGGCAGCGCTGCCAGGCATGCCACCCCAAATCACACAACAGTGCTTTTCCAGCAAGCGCCAGCACGCGCTTCATAAAGACGCGATGGGTTCTGACTGCAAGTGAAATAGATAGAATGGACAGCGGCCATTCCGTCCCTACCCCTATTCCTCGCCGCCAGGTATCGGTAGACCCATGGGTCATCATTGTTGTTAGGGCTTGGTACGCAAGCTTGGTGAGGGGCGGCTGGCTGCTGGCGCCGAGTCCCGAAAATGATGGGCTAAAGAGCCGCATGTAGCAGCGACAGCGACAGCAGTAGTACAGCACGGCAAGCGCCAGGATGCAGAGTCCGCAGAAGCAGCAGCTGCAGCTGATCGCCGCTGAGGGAGCAGCACCAGGGCGCTGCAGAGGGATACGCGGCGGGGTTTGGGGGTTGGGGGTTGGCGTAGGCAGCTGGAAGTGGCAGCGACCTTCCCTAGAAACCGATAATACGCTTGCCTGTTGGCAGCTTGACACCTACCGTTCACTTGTGGACGCAACCCATAAAAATCTGAAAACTGAAACTCATGATGATGCTGTACGGTAAAGATGGTTTTCCAAGGAAAGATCTTTCGCGAACTGTACCACCCCAAACGACTGCATAGCTACCGCAAAACACTGTACGTGCGTGGGCCTGGTCGTGCCTGATAATGTATGTATGGCCTGATGCGGCACCAACCAGCATCAGTGCATGCACCGGATTTTCCCTATCGACCCAAGCCGCAATTTATATTACACATATATAAAATAACGTTTGTTATAACGTAATGTGATGATGACCTTACTGCCAAACTCGCAAACAATTCTTGTTGTCCAATCAAGCCCGCCCGAGTAAGGGAATTGGGAAGTAATAAGGGGATGCGATTAGTTGTGGAAATTTTAAGAAAGGAATTTTGCTAAAATAATACTTAGAATGTAAAAAGCCTTAAGATAGACAACTGAAGACAGACAAAGCCGCCACGTGCCCCTCCCCTGCGCTGTGGCTCGGTCCGGTCAGGACCCCCACCGGTGCTCGTCTTTATAGGGCGAGTCGCCCACAGTGTAACACCCGTTAAATAAAAAAAACTGAACACTACTGGGCTGAACTGTAAGTAAGGTGGATGGCGGCGGGACAAAAGCTAGCTTTGAACGACTACTATGTGCACAAAACATCTTGCTCAGCCCTCATGCATTGATTGGTTTGTCCAACTCCCTGACCAGCAATATTACATACCCTGACCATCGTAATCGATGGAGTACACACACATGAGGCTACAGCTTACCTGCTGCCCTTCACGTCCAATAATCCTGTCACAAAGGTCTCCGTCTTTTATCCGATGAAAACATATCATGCTTGGAAATTTAATAAATTGTTCAGCTGCAACTTCTGAGATGGATAACGCCAGCAGGAAAGGAATTTGCATTTGCCCGGAAATGGACAGGACGGGCCAGGCTTGCGAGGACGCGAGAAACCAATATTGCAGCATCTCCAGTCCGTATTATACGTCAGATAAAGTCACGCCGATGGCGCATACAACACACGTGAAGCAGCAATAAGTACGTCCAATGTCTGCTAGTCAATACGCTCCCGCATGACTTAAGGCGCTGGTAACTCGAACAAATGTGTAAAGATGCTTCCAAGGTCCCAGCGCGATTTAGGCTGCAAGCGACTTGCACTTAAGTGGAAACGGATGTCGAACACCCGCAGACGTGCAAAGCTGTGACACGAATTTTATATTATTGTTCAGGCTTAGATTTCTATAGGTTTCAAGCTCTTGATCGACGTATTCTGGACCAATACTCCTAGCGACTGCATAATCGCCTACTCGCCTATGGGGTCGGTGCATACCAGCCACGCCATGATAATGAAAAAACAATGCCAACTGCGATTTCTGTGACAGGAAATGAAACGATTCATTTCAGCTCCTAGTGCCCAAGACTCAGTTTACGGAGGACGTTTCATTACTAACAAAGGTTTTAATAATTGTATGGAATCGTGGAAATCGAACATGTACGGGAGTAATTTGAGCTGCTGAGCTGGATAATAATCACCAACTATTGAATAGACCATAACTTCAAGTACGTCCCGACGCAAGCGCCTCCGCCTGCCTATTCAGGAGAATTGTCCCGCACCGCCGGCGGCCAAAAGCGAGTCCACCTACCGATAGATGCATCCAGTGCATCCCGATGCGCAGATCTCCTCAGTATGTCGAGCATTAATTTTTAGCACCACGGCTTTGAGACTTCTTACGGCCTTCTGCAAGGTCGCCCACCTCCAGCTAGCTCCGGCGGCCTCGGTTACCTCGGTATTCAGTTTCCTAGGCTTGCTTGTCCAACCGCAACTTCTTAGTAGCCGCGACTTCATCACACGGCAGAAGCTAATAACAGCTATATTGTGCTCTCCAACTTGATAATAACAAGTGCGTTGCGCTGCACCGCAGTTGTAGCGGGAATCGCGCGGCGGGAATTCAGATGCCGTCTTTGTTGTACGTCTGTGTCATGCATTAGCTCGAACAAGTGTATTTAGAATCTGAAACAGAGCAGGCCTAACTAAAAATATAAGCTTCTCGATTGTAATAAGTACCGCTCGTGGTCCTCTCTGACAAGCATTTCCATACATTATACTGCGAATTTATTTGGCGCAATACGGCGCATTTATCGTATCGCAAAGTTACTTTCGGAGACCAGCATCCGGGCGTGGCTGAAAATAATGATGATAGCCCAAAGTAGTGGTGAGCTTCAACACCCAGCATAAAAGTCCGAATTGGCTGCTTGCCACAGTTACCGTATTAAAAAGCCCCGGTAGATTATGCATGTAAAGGAGAAGTATATAAAGCATGGCAGGCTAGACCTTCCCATAAGATTAGGTGGTCTGAATGACTGATACAAACGTATAAGTTCATGTTTACGTCCTTTTGTATGCTCGTGTTCATGATACGTTCATACGTCCTTAAACATCGTATGTTCGTGTGTACGTCCCCGTGTACGACGTACGTACGTTAATCTGGGCCCGCATACAGCATTTCTTTATTTGCTTTTGAAGGTCATTTCCAGGAGGAATTAAAGGCTCATTAGGTTGTAAAGTTGAAGAATTTGTGGATGCATAATGAATTTATGTTTGCACGAACGCCAGTGCTGCGTGCGACCAGATTTGCTGTCATGATATAGCCTGGCACTTTATTTAAAATTTTCCACACATATAAAATATATACATAGAAAAATAAAATGTAAATATTTGAGCTTATTGCTTTCCGCTTTCGCACATCGTTGGGGTGAGCGATGTTTTGAGTCAGTTATAAAGCAGGCTTCATATGTATATATATAATATTTCTAGCATAACTTACTTTAATAGAGTTTAGGCAGAGCTTAAACTCTATTAAGTTATAAATAAGTAGCTGTTTCTAAGTTAGAGAATTTGGTCTGCTTATTGCAGAGTATATATTCTTATATACTCTGGCTTCTCGATGCGAGAAGGCTGGTTCTTGGACGAAGCAAGTAAACAAGTACATTTTGTTCGTCCCTGTCGTACTAATACGTTGAGATTTGTCTCAGGTCACAACTTTTCCGGCTATTCGCCGTGTTGTGACCTTAGGTTAGCCTTTTTGTACCCGCCCTTACCACCCTATAGGGTACGTCTCACGTTTTGCCAGCCACCAGGCCTGGATCAGACTGGGTGGTTACGAGCCTAAGTGTCATCATGGCCGGCCACTGATCCAAATTAAATATGGGGTGGTTTCGGTAGGGAGTTGTAGCGGGGTCAAGCGGGAGTACCGGGCCAATCAGCAGAGCAGTTTACGGAACAGGTCAGCTGTCTTGTCGAGTCTTGGTAGGCTTTGTTGGCAGTGGGGTCGGTTCTCAGGTTTCAGTAGGTGGCATTGCTGCCGGGACCGCTTTAGTGTAATGCTGTTTGTAACTGCTGAGAACAAGAACAGAATTAAGTGTAATGCTCGCGGTGTAACGAATTACCTTTTGGTTAAAAGGATCAATTCGGGGTATTCGAGGTTCAGTTGGCGTTTAGCTTTTCTGGTTTCCGAAACCAGTTCCAATGGAAGAGGCATCGGGCATTAGACTGGGGCATTAGGCTGGGGCATTAGACTAGGGTATTAGACTGGGGCATTAGGCTGGGGCATTAGGCAGATTTCGACAGCCATCAGTGAAACCCTAAGAGTAGATTCTCAACACCTTGCTTACAAGTAAGCGTGCAACATTCACACACCCTTTACCCAACTGACATAAACTACGTGTATGTACTAAACGTGTGCTTTGCAGTACAATGTTACGACATTGCATCGCTATGTTTGTGAAGTGCGCATATGGATGGCAAACCTTGTGATGGAATGCATGCATGGCGATGGGTGAGCGCGGCACGCGCGCGCGCGAGGGTTGAGGCCGGGCGGGGCCGGGCCCTGCCGAGGGCGGGAAAGGGGAGGGGGCAAAAACACATGTTACACACACCATAATGCAGACCTCTGTAGTTAAGGTGCCATCAGCCGGCCAAGGTGCTATGCTGCTGCGAGTCCCCCCCTCCTCGGGCAGACCAACAGAACCCCTAGGTCAAAACGGGCATTGAGAACCAAGGAGCTCTGAAGCCCCCCTCCCCCGCTTTACAAATGGACGAAGACTGCACCTGTGAATCGATTAAGTGCCGCGGACGTAATAAGTACTTTCCTCTTATACGTACTTTTGATACTTTTGCAAGCCAATGATGATGCGGCCCGAGGTCTTTCGCCTCCTCTGAGGAGCTACACGGCGTGATGCACCAACACACACCAGCCCCGTGTCCGCATATCGTACGGGTCGTTTTTTGATTCCATCACATTCTGTACGTACGACTCGTTCCTAACAGGGAATGCGGCGTTCCCGCTCCTTTAGCACGTGCTTATCATTTAGGAAACTGCTGACGACACATACAGCACGTACGACATCCTCTCTGCATGCTGACATATCTTTCCTTGTAGCTGCGGTACGTGCAGCAAGACTGACGCTCGGAGCCATTCTGTACTTGCACCGACATGGCCATGCATACCCAGACGGCAAAGCAGCAGCAGCTGCGTGTTGTCCTCCTCATCAGCGTTCCCTTCCCAGGAGGTGTGACCTCGTGACGGCGTCTTCGGGCTGTTGCTGACCACTGGGTCAAGGTCCCACATGAAACAGTCACTGTTAGCAAACGGCGACTAGTGCTGGAGAGGGAGAAGGATAAGGAGAAGGAGAAGGATAATTACATACATGCAGCAGGTGCCTAAGACGGGCTAGGCATCCGTTTGCCTGCTTGCTTAGCAAGTAGAGCTCAGCAGCTCCATGCGTGGTTGGTCAGCAAATCATATTGCCGTACTAGCTGCCGTAAAACACACGACGGAAGGAACAATGGAAATTAGAAACACGACCGACAGCTCCGCGAAACGAAACGCTCACACCACACCATTTCTCACCTTCCGTTCTGTTGGGTAAAACTTTATGTGTGTTTTACGCTGAGGAGACTACATTGACTTTAGTTGACCGCTAGTATGCGTACGGTACAACGAACAGCAGCTGATGCCATGATGTAAAGTTGATGCCCTGATATTTAAAAAGAAAGTTATATGGAATGATCGTAGGGTTGCTATCAAGCCGGCAGTGACAATCCGCATATGTCAACAATTCGTCCGCGCGCCTGCCGGAATCCTGCCGACAGCTCCAACAAGTACAGAAAACGACCACCTCCCGCCGCCCCAAAACGCACGTGGACGATTTCGTCCCCATGACGATCGCAAATTGCGCATTTGCCGTAAAATACGATAAATGTACGGCAATGCAACAACAAAGCATAAGATGCTGACGTATGACGTTATGCCGCAGAAAATTTCTTCCAAGGCTCCGAAACACATGGAGTCCTACTAACATGCACATGTGTGTATTTTTTTGCTCCTGTTACCCCAACTGCCCACCTGCAGTCCCGCCGCCACGAGGGTCGATCTCCCCCTCCTGCCTCTCACCCCGACATGAAAGATGTTATCACTTGCAGCTACAGACGCATATGCAGATTGACGCACGTGCACTGATAGGAAATATCAGGTGCACAGCGATGTCCTGAACAGGATACAAGGTTA